>LUCH01002591.1:51836-82212 GCA_013368495.1 Paragonimus heterotremus
GACCACCACGCGAATTTACTCAACTGTTGGTGACCTCAGTATGTAAATGCCTGGTACGGTAAACGATCAGATGACATACGGGGTACGTGAACCAACCATCGCAAGCTAAGCACCGTGAATAGCTGACCAATTGATCGTGCATTCCCGAGTGTTTCTGAATACGCGTCGGCGAACTGCCACATTGCTCACACGATCAGTCCACTTAATATGGGCCAGTTGGCGAAGACAACGATGATCAAACACCACAAGCCTGTTGATATCTTCTTTGCGAACAGGCCACGTTTCCGAACCATAGAGCAAAACAGAAAGTACAGAAGCATCATATACTCGTCCGTTCATTGGCAACCTAACGTCTTTCCGACGCCAGAGATGACTTACTTTGGCGGTCGGCATCTTTCAAAAAGTTTAGTGATTCTTTTCGAAAGGGGCCGACTAGAAAGTCTATGGGAATGTGATAGCTGCGATCAATTGTGGGTAATTTCCTACATGAAAACTAAAATTCCCTACAACTCACCTCCTGATGTATCGAATCACACATTTGTCATCAAACATACGTATTTATAAATAATCGCCCCTTGAAAATGAACTGAGGATATCACGTGAATTCTCTCTGTATCGATTACTTTGTCTGTAACTGTTCACAGCCGATTTTTTTCTAATTATCAGCATCCCACCGACTGGACTGGACGTTGGACATCTCAGTGCAACAAAATTGTATCACATTCAGACTAGCAGTCAACCCAAACCAATTCAACGCAAATTATTGTTTTATTCGCCAGGCAGGTGAAATCATTTCCACTATGTGGACCACATCAACTAAATAATTGCCTATTTTTGCAAAATAACGCGAAACAAACCAAACCGAAATTAAGGTTTTCTGTCTCAGCTGCGATGAACCAGAGTCAGAAAATGATCAGTCACTAAAACGAGAGAACACTCCAGTATATAATTTGGTTCTACCACCTTAGAAGTATATTACATATGGGTTAAAGCTCGATGAGTTTGCTTTCGGTAGCAGAAAGGATAAACTGAATATCTATTGAGCTAGTTTTAAATATAATCCGATAAACATAAGCGCGATGAGTCAAAACTGTTGAGGTGACCATTGTTTGCAAATGTGATGCGGGCAAGAAGACGTTTCCACATAAGGTGGTATCATGAAGACAGGCGTTAAAGGTAGCTTATTGTAGAAAGAGATGACACAGACCATAAAATGGTTGAGCACTAAATTGAAGTTTCCGGGTGAAGCAAATGATTTGGTTGTTTTGTAGATACTGCTGTAGCTTCTGGATCGGTCGTTCTTCCTAGATCCACACAACCAAAACAGTTCGTGAATTATTTCTGCGTTAACTTTAGTTGGTCCCAAGGGGCGTGAAGTGGCAACGGGAATCACAATGAAGCTACTTCCGATTTAACTATTCATAACGTTCCTTGGAACTATCTCCTCAGTAAAAGGTGGACCAGAAAAATGCGTGAATCTGTTCAGTTTTTTGTATGCTAACTCTGCAAGCATAATGAGGATTAGTGGATAACTATCTCGGCTGACCGTCACTTCTAAGGATGTTCTCCAGAGATGTCCGATCTCCATTCGCGTTCAGTTTACCATGGAAGACTTTTTAAATGCCTTCATGGTGCTAAAGAGACGCATCAAGGTCGAAACAGCTATCCACCATTTTGCCTATGGTCACAGGGACCAAATGTTTGTAGAAACCTACCTGAACCCCTTGTGGGATTGTGATGCTAACTTACTTGTTTGCCGGTCAATCACGAAACGGCTGATCGTTTCCACCCTATGAAAAAAGGAGGCTTAACATTCTAGGATGGTAAAATTTTCTTCTTCTTTTAGGTTACCTTACGTCAGCAATGTTGTGAACGCCGGCCCATCTGATTGTTCACCGTACCAGGCATTTACATACTGAGGTCACCAACAGTTGAGTAAATTCGCGTGGTGGTCAAGAAACAACGTGGTCACGAAATATGAGGACCCTGACTGCTCCATTGAGCAAAGTGGGTAGGTGTCGCCTGCCTGGATGGGGTCCTCGTGTTCACTCAAACCGCTGGTTAGAGACGCTATCCAAGATGGCGATGTGTCATAGTCAATGGCGTACCTGTATCCATACCATTCCTAGTTCTTTCGCTTAGTCTCCCTTTAATAATTTTTAACCATCTTAGTAACGTTTTCTTGTAGGATATTCCACGTCACTGTTGAGGCGAGCGGCGGCCCGATCCACAGTACCTTTTTGTTAGGCTCATGGCTGTTATGATTATGGTGATGAGCAAATGTTAAAATAGACGGTAGGAAGGCTTAGACGGATGGCTGCTTTAGTGGAAGATAAAGGAGTGTTCGTTGGCGGTATGCGCGAATAGGCGCAAACAGTAAGGCGGGATGCACAGGCGAGGCGATATTTAGAGGATTGCAGTATAAGAATTGCCCCAGAAATGACACCCAAACAGCCCAAGAAATAATTTATCAGAAAACAACAGTATAGCGAACAAGCTCGTTTTCGGTTATTCATCATCAATCTATTTACATAACAATTTATATGAAACAGAGTTGACAGGGCAAAACGGACTAAAACAAACAGCTAGTTTGGATGAGTTCAGACACGTCATCGGCAGCCACAGAAACAACGTTTTGGTACGATTACCTCACCATTATGACGCCACTGGAACCATGACGATTTGATCGGTCATGGTGTGTGTGGTTGGCCATGGCAACTTCAACGCCTGAACAAATCGCTTTTGTGCGCACAAAGGTGGATTTCTTAATCGAATTCCAATCGCTTCGGCTGTGGCCATTTGTTGTGCAGTTTTCGTAAACTGCTGTTAGTTTCAACTTTCCTGAAGTCCAACTGAACTTCTTTAACAGTGGTTTTGTTAACTTGAGCAGTGCATTAAAAGCCAGATAGTAGACGACCTTTAACGAATGTTTTACCTGCTACATTATTTGAAAGAACTGGTTCCCTCTGACACTTTGAACAAAGCAGTTAGAACACGAAAACCGGTAAATGCAAGCACTTCGTATTGACACGTCAGCACCAAATTTACAATTATACGGATGGTTTTTTTTTATAGCAAACAACTAGAGGGGTGGATAATCAATAAGCGGGTTACGATAAGTCATTAAATCCAGGGAAAGGTAGAATTCACGAACCGCTGTTTCTGAACACAGAGAGTTAATTATAGCAGATATGGTTATGATTATAAATGAAATCGACGTTGGTAGTTTGTGAGGGTTACTGCAGGTTGCGCATTTTCAGGCGGATTTTGTGACAGTTCTCTGTCAAGTCCATAACATACGCACTCGCTTTACCGTATGTAGCAAACCTTTATTTCTCTGATTCATAACTCGTCGAGATCTAGTTAAGGAAGACATATGTGATCCACAGAAAACCCAACTGACTTAGCTTTGTCCGGTACGAAATGCAGCTCAGTAACCTACAAGTAGTTGAAAATTCTTAGGTGTTTAAGTCAGCAATCCGAAGAGTAGTTTCGGAAACCCGACTGCTTTCAGCCCGACAGTATCGAAATAAAAGGGCCTGAATGCATGTGCACATTTGGAATGTATATGGAAACAATATCGTCTACAACTTTAATAAAAATATGACTGTTGAGCTAATAAAATTGAAAAAGAATCAAGGAAAAAGTAAAGCGTTGAAAGACACCAGCCTGATTTTGTATCAGAGTGGACGTTTATCCGTTACAACCCACTCGTTAACTGCGATTCATAATCATACGGCCACTGAAAGCATTTGTGATCTGAATTATGTGGCTCAGGTAACGACCAAAAGTTGTAATCCAGCCTATCGGATGTATCACTTTAATTTACGAACCTCTTTTGTTGTCTCCCAAAAAGAAAAACACCAAGTGCGCCAATGCAAAATGACGTTAAGTGTTGAACCAGGTGCTCGGCAAACCAGTTGCATCTCAACTGACGGCTCTGAGATGAAATTATTTCTGGAAATTTTCAAGAGAATGGAAATAAATGCACTGGGTCCTATGGGTCGTGGCTTGCTAATCTTGCAGTGTTTACAACTGTCCGGATTTGGATGTCCTTACTGATCTACACTTAAATGGTCAGACCAGTGCGAAAAAAATGGTGTCATATCCAGATTCCGTGTGTGTGTGCATGCTGATGTGAAATGGGTGGTGCTCAGTCGAAACTGGGAAGTTAGTACGGATTAATTTACTTTTACTGTGATGTCTGATAGCCAAATTGCGCAGTCTAGTGCTAACAATTTCAACAGCGTTTTAAAATACTGATTTCCTCCCTTAAGGTTAGAGACGAGAAAACGTATCAGGTAGCCAGCAGTTTGCGCTACCACTCAGCCTGCGATGGGTTTGTCCTACAATTGATATTTTACGAAGTTGTTTTACTGTGTGATTACCTCAGATCACCTCAGGAAACGAATTAACCTAACGATCTGATGATCGAATGGAGCAAATGTAATTCCATTGTTTTCAAAGTGTTGGACAGAGATTTCCATCACGAATGTCCTCTCAAGAGGCATCCTTATACTACTATTGATGAATAAACATGGCCTCTTTTGAGGCGACAGTGATAACCAGTCCAAAAATTGCACACCACCAGCCAAGAAACTCACCAGGGTTGAATGTGACGGCTCACAAAAATGTCTCACTCGATCATATTGGTGTCAACACGAAAGTTGCACTTTGGGCAACCTGTGATCTGTCCGGACACGATCGACTGTGAGCAGGTTTCACCCAAAAAATCCTTCTCGACTTCGGCGATGGAATGTACGGTCACTTCTTACTAGTCATTACTGACAGTGTGACCTGACTGTGCAAGCACAACCCTTCGCTCGGAAACCTTAACAACCGAAGTGCCGTCCTCAAAAAGTCAAATACCAAAAGTAGTCCGAAAGCAATGAAGGCTAACTTCTTGAAACGACCATCCTGGTATACCTGGGAGAAGATCAAGCTGAGACTCCCACGTGATACAGTAAACTGTGCGTGTTAAAGATCTGAGATTTTCTGGGACGAAGTTTCATCGTTTGTTCATGAACCTGAAAATGCACTCGCTTACTGACCAAAGCTCCTGGTGTGTTTATTGGTTTATTCTAAAATCAGTTTGATCGGACCTGCGCCTTGTTCTCCTACCCTGAACACTACCGAATCCACTGCACTGAGCTTGAACTGGAGCGGTTTCTTGGTCCCAGAGGGTTCAGCCAACCAGCGTTCGCGCACAGGCTGCCACAGAAGGAATTGTGATCAAACTGGCGCCAACTAGTCATAGACAGCTATTAGCTGTTGTTGTATGCGTATATGTATTAAACAACCGAGTGGCTAGATGCAAGGTCGCGGAACAACACAGCAACGAACCGGCCAATCAAAACGTGAGGACTCCTGTCGCTTACTAACAGTCGTAAATACTGTTCCTCCTTTATAAAAAGGGTGCAGGTTTTCCAATAAATTGAGACTGTTTAATGCCTCTCAGATTTGTGTTCTGATTTTTCTTGATTTGATGGCTTAGTACGTGACACCCATCATCCTGAAACTGGAGGAAAACCTGCACAGGAAATGTGCTAAGAAAAAGAGTCGGATCTGGAGCCGTATACACCGGACGTAACAAGTTCGGAGAACGTGATGTTAGGAATTACTCTGAATCTAAGGATGATTGCCTCAAAGTCTAAGGGGAAAATACTGGAGACTGTGAGTAAAAAGACAGAAACGTCTGAGAGAAAATATCACAATTTTCTTAGCTGTCTACATAGGTGATAGCAAGTTGTGGCGAAGATTTGCATTATTTTGTCAGAAGTGATGATCATAGACCGGACGATATGGTAAGTGGGAGTTTTGACTTGTACAATCGAATTATGAAATGTCTGACTTTCCAGCCCTGCAGCTTCAATGCACACCAAGCGGAAGCTGACCAATCTAGACTGTATGTTAGTAGATGAATCTTTCTAATAGACCTGTAGCCAAATATTTTTGTTGCCTGCTCATTTATAACCCAATCTAATCAGACTATATTCATCAGTTGAGGACTTGTGAGGAGGTTGGCGTAACTTAACCCGCGTTTTACTAAGCTTTTGTTTGGACACCTAGAATCTGGCTTCTAGTTTTTCCACGACAGACTGGAAAGTATTTTACATATCATAGACACGAGTACATAACAGTGGAAAATTCGGACATGTTCGACAACAGCATGAAAACAATACAAAGCCGCGTTCAAATGACAATTTTAGTGCAAACGAGAAACTCCGTTGAGTGACCAACCTGAATACGTGAGCAGCTCACTCTTGTATCGAATAGGTACTGAATGCACATGGGGAGAAACAGAGTAAGTGACAGGAACAGAGAGTTGAGGTAATTCAATAGTGTGTACAATTCTCTGCTTCTCAAGGCGTCTGGATCCCCAGGACCAGTGTGTAGAAGTACAATGCCCAACAGCATTGCCGTTATCGTTACTTTGACCTGATAGACCAACTGGGTGAATTGGAATGCCTGGCAAAGGCGAACGTATAGGAATAACCGCATTTCTTGCCTGATTGGGGGAAAACAAAATAAGTGGTTTTGTTGGATGAATACGTGGGGTGAAGTCACATATATAGAAGTGGTCATGTTTGTTTACTCATGAACTGATCAAAGTTGTGTGTCACTGCGGTTACCACACATCCCTGCCAGTACAACCACGTTTTACACCCGCAACTTCGTCTGTTTTGTCAAGCGGCCAGTGCCATGAAAATGACGTTTAATGTACAATAGGTACTTGTACGCTCATCAAACAAAGATCTCATTCAATGACATCTCGACGTCGGCCATTAAAGACGCGTAAGCGTCAGTATACGAATAACCACATTATTCACGCGCCGTTACCCTCTATTTGACGTTTAGGTGTGACCTTCCGTAGGACGATTATGCTCACGTTGATCTGAGGGAAGACGGCGAACGGAACAAAGAAGAAGACAATCGTAACTTCGTGACAGCACCGCATACCAACGGTAATGAGCGGGAGTCATACGGGTCTGGTGACCACCGTGCACTACACATGCACTTCTTAACGCAAAACTTGTTCACGTTTAAGACCACCATTCTGCAATTGCAAACCACTGAGGTGTTTTAGGTAGGTATCCCTTAGCTTGCTACACAAAAATGTACTTGGAAAACCGTACCCAATTATAGTTTTTGTACGAAGGAATATACACCTCAGCATTTTTAGTAGCTTTGTCCTGATCAACAGTAATACGTCAAAACTACTTAAACGTCATAGAATCGTACGGGAAAAGAACAAATCTGAGCTTAAAAGTGATAAAACGTGCCCTTCCTTTGCCAAACGTTCTAATACGGCTTGACTGTTAGACCTGGGTCCCTGCTATGCGGCTTTAACCAGTCTGCTTGCTCGGAGTCAAGAAGAACACGATTGCGGAAAAATCACGCTGTAGTACCGACTACCAGTTCGAGAAATGAATAAAACGTCTGTAGATATATATCTAGAAAAAGTGACCCTCAGTGCTTTGCTGATGTCTGATTTCATCAGCCGTCACCAATGTCCTGACTAGATTGTTTTTGGTGAATTTGTCTCTTAAAAAAAGTTGATAAAATGAAAAGGAATGGGATCGGCTTACAACTTGAAACTAGTCGGAGAACTCAACTAGACGACAGCAAAATACACCTCATCTAACCTGGTTGGTCTTGAAAAATCCGTCGAATTGCTCCAAAATATTCTGGTTTTATTCCAGTTGTTATATTGTTCTAATTAGTCTAAACATTGTGTTAACCGATTCCAGGCTAAACGACCGAACGATATTTAATGCCGGTGTAATTAAATGTTATTCAGTGGTACTTCTGCCCAAGAAAAACTTAGGCTTCCTTTACTTTATACAAATTTCCGTTCTAATGAGTCGTCTGGAGGCTGTGATGTGTTCTTGTTTCAGCGAGCAGTTTTCTCCAACCAGTCGATTAGAATCTGTTTATATTTCAACGAAACTTAATGAATTATCAGAAGCAAAATTATCACTTAGGAAGCAATCCAGAAGTAAAAAATTTCGGCTTCCGTTGCATTCGAACTAGTGACAAGAACAACGTGCCCCAACACGGCACGTGCTCTGTCGGCCGAGCTACGATGCCACGCCAGCAACTTGGAACTTTCAAACCCGTTCCAACATGCCCTCTGCCAGATCGCTCACAGTCGTCTTACGATCAGCACACCACGTTCTTAGGATATTCCGGAGGTTCGAATGTGTGTCCCGTTTGTTCTGCATCTGTCCACTACAGTAGATGATGCAGAAGTGACATAAGAGTTATCGACAGATGCGTTTGTAAAACGCAAACTGACGTACGACGGAACCCTGGATACCTTGAATCACACTGGTCACGATTAAACCATCTAATTTCGGAAGATTCTATTAGTAATCTACAGTGGTGAGTTTCGAAACAGCTGTCGTACATAGCCTAGCCCGCCATGCGTGAACCACAATATATGGCAGAATTGATGTGGTCACCATTTCGATACAGGACTTACATAAATTAGGTTTCGCCTTTTTCTCACATTCATCCCAAAATTGGTGTACTTTCACATTTCTATAAAAGTTTCGACGTCAAGCACGTGTGTATTTTTCCTGTTGATCGCGGCGTTATTAATGATGTTAATGGTGATAACACTACTGCTGCTACTACCTATAATAATAATAATAATAATAATAATAATAATAATAATAATAATAATAATAATAGCAATGACAGTTGTGTTAATAGTGCTGATAGTGATGTTGGTGATGAAAACCGGACGTTTTAGTTTTAAGGCACACTTCGCGAGAATTACAATCTTAGGTTCTTTACGAAACTGATTTATTATATCCAAAAATGAAGCAAAGCATTTTATGTGACTCCACAATAATACACAAATCCACAGTCACATGTGCACAGCCTATACATGTCTGCAACGCAAAGATATAACTTGTTGTCAGTTTGATGGCTGGTATTGTGGTAATCCTTAAAGTGCTAAACAGTGGTACAAAAAAAATCATAAACAAATGATGAGATCATGAATATTTCTCTTTAATGATTAACTTTTGAGTCCAGGATGTACAAACGGAAAATGAACTTGTCAGTCGAATCGAAACTTTGAAGTGAACTGATGGGTAGTGTGTGCTAATGAACGGTTAGAGAGTTTCACTGTTAACGGTGAGAAAACAGTCACATCCGTAAGCCGCCTTCCAATTAAGATCAAACTTTTTCGCTGATACTTTAGACAGAAACACTAGACTAAAGTCTTACTTCTGTTCAGGTTCATCATCCTCCTTTAGCTGGTGTCACGGTCTCCAGACATTCTATTGCGTGTGATGTTTAGTATCCTGGTGAAACTTTATTCGAGATAGTCACACTTCGTAGGTTAAAGTGGTTCTGTTAAACATAAGGTATGTCTATCAAATACCTATCCCATCAAAACTTTATTTTGGTTCCATAAATGCAGCTATAAACAACCGTAAGGTGGGTAGTCCACGACTTGGACTAGAGATAGGAGTGAGTGTTCTTAACTTTAGATTAACATTATATTGACTCAGTTTACCCGCCAAAAACCCGTGTAGCGCTTGGTTTACCTGAGTTAGAGACACCTATGTATATGGCCAAAGTTGAAGTCATTGGGGGGAATGTTGTCGAGCATTTTGTCATGTTCTATGTTATCTACTAATATTCAGAGTTGTTTCCAAAACAAGAAAACAACAAAAAGACTCGAAAAAATTGACAAAAATTTCAAAATCGTGTGTGGTGTGAAAGTGAAGAAAGTTTCGTTTTATATATTGCTTCATACTTTTTGTTTTGTTTGACTACTTTTTTATTCGCTATTGCTGTATCGTGGTCCTCAACGGATACTGATTCTGCTCCCAGACAAGTAATAATAATAATAGTCTCGAACTATTCATGGTGGAATCAAACATATCTAACTGTTCAAACACCTTCACAACAGTAAATAAATTACTGAGCAAATCTGTTAATCAGACCGAAGTTACATTTTGAGCACGGGTGAGTAATTGGTGAGTCATACTGTTGTTGACTGAATACCATTCACAACCGCGAACTGGAAAGACTCCACATTTCTGCAGCTCTACCGACCTCCCAAGGCAATTTAAGTTATCTTTTGTAATCATTATAAGACTAAGTCGTCCATTTTAGGAAACGTAGTTAATAAACCTGTGGCAACAACCAATAATTGAAATTATGAACAAAAAGTAAATGAAGACATGAATTTATGAAGGAAAGCCTGCGTTGCCAGAACAAGCATGCAATTTCAACGTTTGAAAGACATTTTGAAAGGTGTACACCGTAATTACAGGGCAGCAGACGCAGATGACGGCCACGCTAGTTTAATTGAACAACATTCAATATAAATATAAGACTCAACATGAACTTAATAGATTAAACTCAAGTCAGATACTGTCAACATCAAACGCGATTATACAAGCACATATATGCACATATATAGAAGTATACTTACCGACGAACCTGACGCACTATCTTTGAGAATAACAGCTGCCATGCATGTAGCTTGATTATCTTTATACCGTTGATCACATCGGACAGAATCCGTATACGTTCGTCTGTTATCTGTGCAATTCGAATTCTACAACGGAGAAGTATACAAAATCAGGAAGCTATTCATTATTCCGTAGCCAAAAAGTGCTACAACCAGAAGAATAAGTGATCGTACGAAGTATGGAATTTCTTAGAAATCTTTTACAAAATGAGATGTCCGGTTGCTGTATGCATACACAAATGGGTAAAAATGAGAACATTAGTCTATAGTTGAAAGATTAGCTTCCACCTTTTACACCACAAGGTCACTTGTTGGCTGGATACTGTTGGACTACCCAAATCTGTGCAGAATTAATATAAAATCTACGACGTTTAAATCCTCTCACACCTAACGATAGACAACGACTAGCCACAGAGAGCAAGGGAATGTACACTGTTGAATCACAAGACATTATTAAGCTGTACTAGAGTTTACGATCGAAACAGAAGCTAAAAGGAGGTTTGAGGTTCAGGTCATATAAAAAGCATTTTTAACTGTAGAGTACTCATGTCACGTCAATACAAATACTAAGCGTTGAAAGCATAATTGTAACCAGAAAGAACCATACGGTTACAGAGTAAATAACCTGACTCAAAAACTGTTGTATCTAGGTGTTACGCTTTCTTTCCTCACTAACTAAAATAGATCAACCGTTCTCGTGATTGACTTGGAAATTGAAAAGAATTCACCATAGCCCCAAGACGGAATGAAGAGCGAAACTTCGCTAACAGTTGGGCCAACTGACCAACAAAGAAGTACTGGGCAGTCGTTTAAGCCTTGCTGGGTCTCATCGGTGCCAGCAATGCACGGGAATTGGGGTTTGTTGGTTAGATGTTTGGACTAGCGTTCTGTGATGAAATAACAATGTGACACTGATTCAAAGGTTATATGTATGACTTCTGCGTGTATGTACTGCTGATATAGCCTGACATGGTCGAAACGGCAGTCCACTGCTTTGCTATTTGTCACCCGAATCAAGGGTTTGTGATAGAAGTCCTGCGAGACGTTTGTGAGCTGAGAACAGAGAAGAAAATGAAGATTCTGTATCAAACCACCATAACCGGCCGCTTGTTAGAGTTTGCTCGCAACTGCGCTCAACGCCGTATGTAGGTAGGACAGAAAACCGTTCGAGAAGAGCAATACTTTGTGACGCTCTGAAAAGATAAATTGTAGGGGCGAATTGTGGCTAGAAAAAATATTTCGAAAGAGGAAGTAACGTCTCCAAGGTAAAACTGTTATAAATAAGTGATTTTGTAAATAATGAACACTTCAAACTTGGTGATAAACTGAAGTTAAACAAAAGAGGCCTCTGAAACACTCGGACAATACTAGTTAGTTGAATTGAAAATTGTCAGATAGTTGAAATATTTGTTGCGCCTCTGTTCTTTACCAGTTGAACTCTGTCAGCCGTTTTTGTGGTTGACCTACAGACTAATAAGCCTCCACCACATCCACAAGGGTGACCGACATAAAGTATAGCAAGCATTTGGTCCCAGTCACCGTCAGTTAAGTGGTAGGCAGCCGTTTCAAGGTCGTTGCAGATCATCAGTATCGATCACCCTAGGAAATCGAACCTGACAGTCAGTGTCAAATTATGAGGTAACGACAGAATAGTAGTTCACATACGTATCCAGGATGCCCGTGCGTTCTTGGTACCGATGGGAGCCCACACGGTCGAACCAGCCGTCGACCGCTGGGGTGGTGATTATTAGGACCAACTATTGTGTATAAGCGGAATAGCGTTTAATATGAGTATCTTTCATGCGGAAATTTGGTCATTGAAAAAGTGGGCAAATTCAAAACGAACCCTCAGAATGGACTGATCTGTAACGATCCTATCACTAACTGAAAACTAATAACAGTTTACCGAGTAGTATATCAGTCTAACTTTGGTCTTAATCAATTACGTAATCAGGGTTTTCGTCGGACTGCCATTTTACAGTCTTATTGTACGTACCCGGTTAAGAAAGAAAGCTGATTGATTCGAAGCTGCCTCGTACGATTGTGACTGGGTTAAAAACTAACTTAGAAACACAACACCGCAGCCAAAGAATTACTGATCAATAACAGACTATTAACATATGATTGACTTGCTTGTGACACTTGTTTCCGATAGCCTCCGTTCCGGGTTCACTACATGACACAAGGGTATTTAAGGGTCGAACCATGTTGGAATAAAACATCTGTGGTTGCCAGTGAGTCACATGAATTAGCTTCGTAAGCGTGACCGAAAATGGATTGCATTAAGAGCAAGATCTTTCTAAGTGGTTGCACTATGAAAACATTCTTGCAAATATCAATCCGAAACATAAAATGAGTTAAGGGCTTTGAACCATGAACACTTTTAGAAGCAAATAATCAAACAACACAAATGAATCAATGTCTGGTTGCATGGTCCGGATTGATAAGTTGAACATACAACTGTATAAAATGTGTACTTCTCTTTCAAAAACTGCTGTTCAGTCTGAAAGTAGCTAGGGGACTTTCAGCGAAATATTGCAAAAATACTTCGAAGTAAGATTACTTTATTTACTTGTTCATTCACAACGCCTGTGAGCATGACCCCAGTATACCGTGGATCGAACCACCATTTACCGAAACACTGGCAAAGAACATTTTTAAAAAGTATCGAAGGAGAATGAAAAATTGTGTGATATAGGATTGTGGACAGCAGCTACAAATGTTGCGGACGCAAACATATCATTACCTGTGATACGCTTCTACAACGGATGAAGTTTTAGCCGGTGACCAGAGTCAAACAAAAGTCAGGACCTTTGTCATTCGGACCCAGGTCGTTACCTGACCATCTTGTGATTATATCTAACTGCTGTTGGTCTCAATGAATGATGTTCCGTGCCGTATATGTTATTGCCGCTGAAAAAGCTTTTAGAAATCTTGCATCAGAACGCGTCGGTGACTTCTTTTATTTTTGCGTTGCATACCGTTGTTAGTCAATCGTACCTATGGGTGATTGTAAGATTTGCGATGTGTACGGGCACAACTACTGTTTCGAGTTCATCGACCTATAGCTAATGTCAAAGGTCAAAGGACTCTGGCTGAGAGCAAAATCCGTTTTGCTGCCTGGATCTGGGTGTGCTGGTAGTATTTCAAATCCACATAAACTCTGACAGTACATGGTTAGGCAAGTGAAATGCTTCATCGGTCGTTGCACAGCATATACCGGGCTCCTTTATCTGCTGCATCTAGCAGGACGGATAGGTGAAAACACACCACTATTAACCTCCTCTAGCCAATCCTTCCAACATAAATCCTATTGGGAACATAATTCACCAAAGACAACTGGTCATATATTTGTGTGAGATAAGCCCGTAAAAGCGGAACATTCTCAGTAGGATCATAGACTATACGCACGCTGCTGAATCTGCCGATCGTCGGATGTCTGGAAGGCTGCGCTGCACTACTTGTGGCAGAACTGGGTCAGTACGTCTGCAGTGTTGTTGCTTTGAGTGAAACAAAGCCTGCGCACAAAGATAGACTACGGGAAGCGGGTACCGGCTACACTTCCCACTTGCTCAATTGTCCAATTAAAGAAGCTTGAGAATACGAGATTTACTTTGTAGTATCTGATTATACCAGATCCTTCGACAAAAGAAGAACCACGCAACATCAGCCTTCCATTAAGTTTCGTGAGCCTATGACTCAGTTGAAGTAAGTTCGTCAAGTTCTGGGTGTGTGTGGTCCAACCATGAGTCACACCGATAATATAAAGAATTAGTTCTGTGAACAGCTTTTCCCTACAACCGGTTCAATGCTGGCGAATGAACTGTTGTTTTACTTTAGCGATTTCAAAGCACAGACTCGACGTTACATCATAGTCTGACGTCGAGTGTACTTGGGTTTAACGACACTAGTGCCGTCGGAAAAATGGTAATCTTCCGTCCACAAGGTTGGTCATCACAAACACCTAGATCCAGCTAGATGAACCAGGTGACATGACGTGGACTCATTCAGAAAGCGGTCGTCAACATTTGCCTCACTGTGATCGTACGACAACACGACTTTCGCGAAATACGCAGCACAAGACGGATGTTCGGAGTTGAATGAGACATGGATCACAAGCTCGTCGGGACGAAGCTGTTCATTCATGTATGCCAGTTCGCTTCTTGTAGATCTGTCGATTAGCGGTAAAGGCCGGATGTTGCTCGACTGGAGAACTCAGTTAGGAAGAGATAACTTCAACACACACTCATCATCAGCCTATGAGGCGCTCCCTCCTCGACCATTTGCTGACAATATTTGGTGACATCGTGGCGGCAGCCATTAACACAATCAGAATCCAATGTCAGAAACGTTCGGATCGATTCGGTGACATAGATGCCATCACCTTAAATCTTACACAAGAGAGTAATGGTGCATCGACTATTTTTTCCAATGGATTCAAGCACTTAGGACCGCAAAATCCCATTGCACAGGGTTTTCCGGCAACTCATTGTGGGACGTCATGAAATCGGAAACGATTAATGGGAATAGCAAAACAAATAGACCAATGGTTATGTCAACCGTCAGTAACATTAAACGTTCAATGATTCTTCTAAGATTATTTTAATTCGTTCGTGCAGTTTGGTTGGGGTATCTAACGTTTCGTGCACAAGGCCGGAAAAAGTATGTTGATCTAGTGCGAACATTTTGACAGCCGACTTCACTGATCCACTGCTACTGACTAATAACCGTGAATAATCTACCGGAGCGGAGTGGTAAAATGTCATTTTCTCTCACCTATCACATTGAAGAATTAGAGAGAGCTACTGAAAAGGCCGTTTATAAAGAGGGGTGTAACGCATGAAACATGACGACACGGTGCTGAGACGTGTTCCATTTCATTTGGCTCCTCCATTCAGGGAAAAGGAAAAGATTATGAAGGAATGCAAGAATTTCTTCGCTTGTTTAAAAATAGTGACGGCAAGCAGAGTACATATGGGTGTCTGAACAAGGTTTGGGAAGTTCTGGTGTGTACTGTGTCCAATCGAAATCAAGAAACCCACATTCATGTGAGACATGGTGAATATTCGGAGAGTCGTACTGTAAGTGACGTTTTGACTGCTGCTTTCAAGGTCCATGAACAGCCTCACGAATGTCACCAACTATTGACGCAGGTCTCGCAGACCTCATCAAGATGTCTGATTCTGTGAGCCGTGGGGCATTGTGAGCAGTATTGGACAAGTTCGGCTACTCAGGCAAGATCGTCAAAATAAAAAACGTGGATAGATATAAGGGCAGATATGCAGTCATGTAGACCGACTTCTGATGAATTTTACACTGCCACCGGTATGAATCAGGGTTTGATTATACTATTGACAACAGCTCTTCAAAACTCGGAGGAGAGTGTTTAGATGGAATTATTCATGGATGGTAGTTTGCCAGATATCTGACGTTTCCGAGTTTCATGTTTGTCACGTAAGTTAGCCATCCGCATATTATTGCCTGCTGATGATAGTGTGCTTAAGAACTGCAGTGAACGACCACGGATTGCCCAAACTCACCAACCAAATTTGGAGTGAACATCGACAATGGTTTTCTCTGGGCAAGGCCCTGCGCTTTTAAAGGAAATCCGAATCATTGGGGATATAGTGGAGAGCTTTTCAGATTTGCACTACCTGGATGACGATCTGTCAGAAGATTTGTGCGTAACCAGCAAGTTGCGAATTCGCGCAGCCAAAGTTTACCGTTGTTTTCAAACGCCTTGAAAAAACGTCTGAAGATGGAAGCCGCTTCACTGGTCTATGGAGACATGGTGCTGCCGCTCGGTTCTGCCGCAATAAATTCCAGACTTCATGTAGAAGAAAAACGTGGCACTCGAGCCGCTTTTAGTTACAGTGTCTAAAATACACCCTGAGCTTCAGGTGACTGGCCATAGTGTTGACTGTCGAAGTATTTCGCTGTGCAAACATAAGGGGATTTGAGACGTATTGACTGTTAGTCAGCTTCGTTGGCTAGAATCTGTTAGTCTGGTTACTGGGATGTGGAGCCCGAAACTGCTGTTTTAGGTTAGGTAAGCAAACGCTTGACCGTCAAAATCCGCGGTACCCGAATATTATTCAGGTGTCTTTCGTCTTGCAGTATAAATCTTAGGTAAGGATAGAAACTAGTCTTGAATCGAATGGCGTGGACGGGCACGGTCCGCACGGTTTCTAAAAGTTCAGTCAGCGACAGCTGAGCCCCAGCGACTTTAAGCTCCTGCATGCAAAATTCTATAGGCGCTACTAGTAGTGGTGAGTCTATTGTGTGACAGTGAAACGAGTAGGACCGCAAATATGTTGGTTATCTCATATCGGTACGTCGTCAGCACACTTGTAATGAACTGTTAACGAATAGGCGACGAGTGAGTGTGACGTTGGTATGTTAATTGATCCATACGTTTTTCATTCTCGTAATGCATTAGTCATATGTTCTTGTAAGCCGTTTATTCTTCTTCTTCTTCTCCTCCTCCTCAAAAATTGAGTCATGGTGATTTACACCTTTTCTTTTCTTCAAATTCACTGATATACTGCATTTCAAAGCTTCTTCTGGTCTCTTAGTTAACACCACTTTATTGTTTTCATCCAACATATACAAAACGCGTTGATATCTACTGACGTATTAATACTCCTCATGTTCCATGTTATCAGTTTTTCCATGCTTAAACCTGACAAACAGTCATTTTTTTAATAGTTCAAGTGATTACGAGCCTTAATCACTCTAACACATCATACAGCTAACCAGCATTGGCCCGCCAGAATACAGTAGCCTTTGGCTTTGGTCAGTACAACAGGCTAATCTGAAAATGGGTGTCTCCTGTAAACCAAATGATCTAGATTATGCCAAATACTCACTCAGGTTAAGGCACAGAACAATTTCGGTACACGCTGGTTAGTTCGCTGCCAATAAGAGGCAGTTAAGAAAAATATCCCGAGACCTCACACACATCCCCCAGAAGATTGCTGTTACTGATGTTTGTCAGAAAAGAAATGACTGAACGCAATTGACGAACATCACCGCAACATTCAAACCAGTGTAATATAAGACAACCCAGTCACGAAGACTAGACAATCAAGCAGTGAAAGGTTATTCTGGACACGTTGGAATAAAACATATCAACTTGGACTTGTCTACTGGCTTGTGAGTTGTTTCCGAAAAATCGATTCGTACTTCATGATTTTGCTAATAGATTCATATGCGTCGCACCGTCTGTCGAGACCGCCAACACTGGTTTGGTTCTGCTGTTACAGCCACAGTACGGGCATGTTCGGAGCAAAATGTACACCTCTTTCTTTTAGATGTCATCAGGTTACTTTGGCCTAACTGCAGCATAACCACACAAAAACGAAAACAGACAGGACAATTTTTCAAGCACTTAGAGAAGCAGCCTTGGTTTACCGTTTTTTCTAAATGTTCTGCTGCTAATTTTACAGCCCACAACACTGGTATAGTTTGACTGTAACTCGGTGCTTTTCCTGTTTGTTAGTTCAGTCAGGATCGTACGAAATTCCGATTGCTTACTGGTCTGGTATGTATCGTTTTCCACCGGCTTGCTTACATCTCGTTTTCGCAGTTCGCTTGCAACATCCGCAGTTATCCCGGATTTAGTTTTTCAGTTTAATGGTTCTGGAGAATTGACAACGTTAACATGCCATTCAGTTAGGAGAATGCAATCCTAAAAACCGATTTATATCAGTTTTCTTGTTAAAAAGCATCGTGAATACTGATCGCGAAATCGGTCGGAATCCCAGAACAAACCGTGAGATAAAAATGCTACCAAATCACTCATGATTCTTTTGAAATCCCTCCTATTATCTCTAGATTAAAGTTTGACTAGCCGATGTAATAACGCAACAGTATATATGTTGGAGGTGTTGCACACAAGACAAATGCCTCATTAGCTGTAACACGACTGTACAGTTCATTTTTAGTCAATGGCAATAACTGTCTTTGACTGTGAAGCTTCCAGATACTACGAAGGATTTCACCAGTTTCGACAACTTCCCGCTAGCATTTTGAACAGAAACAGTGGATGAACTTTTGACTTACGTACCAAATGTTGAAACTCTGTTGTCGATTAAATTTTGACTGATATCTGTCTGATATATACTAATTCACTACTCCATTTCCATCGTGTATTCGTTCCGTTTCAGATAGGATCAGATGCAATTCAAGATAGTCAGTCCATCTTTGAATTCAGTATGACTGTTTGTTTCTATCCTTTGTGATCCCAGTGTTATGGACTGTTTGTAGCATCGGTGAGTAGTAGGTAATCTGAGTGTGTACACCGCGAAATACTTTCTTAATTCACACGGAGAAGAGAGGCAGAATGATCATTCGTTTAGGAAGGAAGTGAAAAGCCGTAATAACTGCCAAACTGAATACTGGTTAATCGGGTGGTAACTGAGGCAATCATTAGGTAAAAATGCTTGCTTTTGCAGGGGCTTATTTTGAAAACAGTTGTTTTGCAGTAAATAAAATGTCAGTGCCGACAGCCTCTTGCGCCCAGAACCACTGACACAGACGATGAATGGACGATGAGGCCTGAAAAGCGAACCTTGAGTAAAAAAGGCATGCGTACTTCTGGAACTGTATTGGTTTACCATCGTGTTTTCCATATACTTTTTGTCAGCTGTATGACAAAGCACTGACAAGAAAACTTGTATTTTTGAGGAAAGTCAATCGTAAAATTCGAGTATGAAAGTAGGCTATATTTTGAGGGCACTTTTGCCATTTAATCTGAAGGAGTGCCAAATTTTGGGGCATTTAATCCGAAAATCTATATGGTCAGAAGATCCTCAGTCTGGTGTGAAGAAAAATCCAACTTCGCACGATGAATAAGTCACTGCCTAATTACTATAGTCCCTAAAATTGGACAGTAGTACATGCTTTAAATATTTACTTTCTGTGGGGTGTGGGGGACGGTGTGAGACAGAGCCCATCTCAGAAAACAATAGGAATGACAAAAGAAGAGAAAGAATGATAAGGAAAATCAAAATTATGGATAGTATGAATGACAGTATGTGAAAAATTTTCTATGACGGTGTCTTGAAGGTGAATTATTTTTCCCACTTAAAAATAAGAACCAGCCTAACCCGGTGGCCCTTCCAACAGATCACAGGTAGTTTAGCTTTATTATGCTATTAGAAGTGGACTTTAATGCTGTCACATTATAGTGCACGAAAGTTAAACAGAAGGTGACCACTGAAAGAGGCTCAAGAATTACCTAATCTACTAGATCAGCTAATGACTCAAGCCTATTAATAACGGAGGTGATGGTGACGTGTGACTGTCATTCGTATTTTGTGTTCGGTTAAGATTTTGAATGGAATAGCTGTGTTCAAAACAGGTCATATGTATATCATCATCATCATAGACAGCAATACATCAGTGGTTCACACTGATGTTTAACTTTCACACGACCACAAGGAAGAAAATAGCAAACCCTGTGTAGCAAGAGAGAAGAAAGAAAAAGAAGGGGACATGAAGGAGACTTAACTACTAGAAATAACTATGCCTTTATTCAAACATACAGCATCAAGGCGCCTACACCTTGCAAACAAACATCCTAGCTGTAAGTGAAAGTAAGGCAGCGTCAGCAACACAGCTTCCTTACGGCTTTCACTGCACCGCGTCATTAAGCGCACTCACTTCACAGACAACTCGGCCAAACAACGACAACATTCATGCCACATAGCTCGGTTATCCACCATCTCACCTAACGTCTCAAGCCACCGACATGTATATTCATATAAAACATTCATTATTACTTAACTACCTTCCAAAAGCGAGATGGCAACACATATACTGTGTAAAGTGGGCATTTCGTAACTTCGATGTACTGTCAACATTACTAACACAGATGAGGGGGAAGCGAGAAACTTCGATGGGGCATGTTTGGTTGTGTACAGGTGTTCACTAAGACCGACCGTTGCGCAGGTGAAAGGAAGCTCAAATAAACTGTCTCAGAGAACATTCTTGAGCAAAAACTAAAATGAAGAACGTATTACCAAACAAATCACCTGGTCCAAAGTTGCTGTTACCGTCCGCCGAACAGTCTGCACTACCGGATTAGCAGAAGGCTAAGTGGTTTTCAAGTCGTTCTTGATTAATATTCGTCTGTCAGAAGCCCAGGGTTTCAGCAGATGCAAATAACTGGCAAATCACCAACTTCAAATTGAACATCACTCACAACTGATCGCAACTGTCCTATTCCCATAGACTTTCCAGTCGGCCCATTTCGAAAAGAAGCACTAGACTCGAGTTTCGCTCTCATTAGAGCTCGTCAGTAGTGCATATCATCGCCATCACCGGGACTTGAACCACGGACATTCAGTTCATGAGGCAACCGTGTTTACCACTGCGCCATTGACCTCACGTTAGGCACGACCGGATTATCATATGTGAACGCTCAACCACTTTCGCTTGTGAGTAATGATCAGGTTGCCCGATCGTCTCGAAATGGAGACACAGTTACTGTCTGTTAACTCCAATCGATAACCCCGCGATTAGGACTTCCTAGACAGGTCGAAATCTCCGATCTCATTAAACCTGCTAGGCGATATTTTCGATTACTGATGAGTAGTCGTGAGGTCAATGGCGCAGTGGTAAACACGGTTGCCTCATGAACAGCATGTCCGTGGTTCAAGTCACGGCAATGGCGATGATATGCACTACTGATGAGCTCTAATGTGAGCGAAACTCGAGTCTAGTGCTTCTTTTCGAAAGGAGCCGACGGGAAAGTCTATGGGAATGCGACGGCTGCGATCAATTGTGAGTGATGTTCAATTTGAAATTAACCAAATCCCCGACTACTCATCAGAAATCACCAACTATTGGTTTTACTTTCAGTTTTTATCACAGCAGTTTTATAATCTGGGTTATGTAAAGTACACGCGTGCTTCAGAAACCTGGTGATTTCGTGACTTCGACAGTGGTCGCTGATGAAGGGTTGCCAGTTAGTCTAATTCGACTTTACTTTTCCAAAGCCTCTAAACATAATAGTTGACCACTCTAGGAATACAACCTCCATGCAGTTGTCCTGATGTGACGAGAGAAACGATTAATCGTGGAGTACGTTTGCTATTGAATTGATTTCCTGTCAGCAACAGCGTTTCACAAATTCCCAACCCAAGCCTCATGCTGTTCTCACAGTATCGAGTGATATCGCATTATTAGGCCACTCCACACAAGCAACGCCGAAGTCTCGATAGTTGCAAGTGTCCTCTGATTCACAATATTCTGAAAAACGGCTTTAAATACTCTTGTCAGTGGTTGGTAACTGAGAATTCACCGCTAAAAGGCAATGAATTCAAAGTCGGACAAATTCGTTGTCCGATCTGTTCCAATCACAACTTTGACGTTACCATTCCGAACGTCCTGGCATGCAAACGGAATTCAGGGACAGACAATTTAATTTTTCTAACGTTTTTCAACATGGGTTGGTAACAGCTTAAAAAATTGCGCAGTCCATCACAGTGAAGCCCCCCCCCACGATAACCTCCAGCATTCTAATCCGCTTATATCTCAGAGTGAACACCCAACCATTTTTTCTGATCCCAAGGAAATGTATATGACATTCAAACTGCTCATTTGAAGGGTCACGATGGTCAGGAAAATCGCTATACGGAACGGGTAGTGACAACAGAACAGAGCTTATAGCGTAACAGATACCTGAAACGTGAGAATAATCGCCACCCGCAATAGTTTCCACATATTGCGCCAATCATAAGCTAACACACTTCTGCTACACCGCAAGGAATAAGTAATTGGTCATACGCTGAGATTCATATATGGTGTGGCAAATGTTTGGCTTAAATTCTTTGCAATTAGTGCCCCTCCATGGCTTAACATGTTATTCACTTTTACGATCCAACCTGAATAAACTGAAGGTCTTAAGATACCGGCTGATCAATAGATGCGTAATAAAAAATCCACATTACTTGCATCAAAACAATCTTTGTTACCTAGTCTCACAGATCACCAGTTGCAATTCTCCTTCGGCAGGTTCCTGATTTGTGGTTTAGAGCTGTTTACTAGTAGCTTTGTTGCTGTTTGCTTTTCCACCTTCATTCAAAAGTTTTGTAATCGTAATGATTCACCAGAATTTACTCCCCAACTGCGCGCACTTAAGACCACTTAAATAATTTTATCACATCCTACAGACTTATTAGTTAACAATTGACAGACGAGCAAACAAGTATTGAAATCATGACAAAGCGGACAAACAGTACATCCTAATTCGTCCAGGTATAGTGAAATACAGTTTTGTTTATCTGAAGCAATTCCTATACATGCCGAAATTAGCAGTCGCTGCCTAAAGCGTTTCGCCAGACTTTGACTCCAGAACATTTAAATGTGCAGCCACTAGGAGTTCTCGTCGCTGTTTTCGTGTGTCGATGTTTCGACGAACTGTTGAAGTGAGCCACTGTAAAGTGATAATACCATTTTAACCTAACGGATGTAGCCAGATGCTGAACAATTACTTGGACGTCTTGTCACAAATGCCGATTGGCGGAAAAGCCGTGTAGATAGTAGCACAAGTGTAGGCAGTTCACATAGCATCAAGCATGCTTGATAGACGCAAGTAGAGACTAAAACTGTCAACTCGTGTAATAGTGAAAACGTCTGGGCCATCGATTGTAAGTAAAAACTAACTGTTGTACATAAACTGCAAAAACAGCCGGCATAAAAACCATTTTTGCCAAAACGATAGCTAAGAAAAACCCCAAGGTTTTATAGATGAACAACTAGATCACTTCAGTTTAGCACAGCAGGTCAAACTGGTGTCACATATGTAAAATACAGATAACTTTCCTGTACTGAGACCAGGTTAGCATAAAAGATAAACACAATAATGGAACCTAATAGAACTGACAAGACGTTAGGTGCATGTACTTTCTTTCTTGAAGTTTCTTACTTTATGCGTGCATATGCGTGATTCATGATTGATTGCATAGGTATAAAAAACACCATCACAGCGGCTGCGCACAATGTCGGATAGAAGGTGATTTCACTCATCAGCCAGAAAACAATTGTAGCTTGAACCGGGCCAATCCAACCGTAGTGAATGAACATGAAGGACTGAGTGAAAAAGAGGAAAAATTATATAAACTGTTGCAAAAGTTGGCTATTACAAAATTAAGAAGAGCAATACTGTTCAAGTGTATCATGAACAACTTCCCGCTGTTTATTTAAAATCATTGTGAAATGTCTCTTATTAACCCACAAGGCTTCAAAAATCAAAACTACGTTTCCTCCTCATGGTGTATTCAGATCATTTCTACAAGTAACTTTGAACACATCACGTGAATTTGAACGCTTTTTAGGTTACCCCTTAGAAATGGTTTATTAGTGCTGCGTTACGTCTAACTTTTGAGTGCAGTTGGATTGCCTAAGTGATGGGTTAAAAGTTTAAAGCAATAGGTTTTGGTTTCGGCTTGTTAATTTGACGTTTACACTTAGTTATCTAACGAAATACATGGACTTATTTATAAAGAGTTTTTCAGATTAGACCCAATTGTGAAAATTCAGGACCCCGGCTGAACTCGAACCGGTGACAGAAACACCATGTCTAAAACGCAGCAAGCGTTTTACCAGCTGAGCTACGAAGCGCCGCCAGGAGGTCGGAAAGAGTTAATAGATGTTGTTTTTGAAACCCCATATCAGTAACCGTATATATGCTATCCACCACTGTAGCTAACAAAACGTTACCTGATAGATGAGCTCAAATCTTAATACTACTGCCGTTAACAGTACTTGCTTTTCGCATAGCCACAAAAATGTGAGTAATATAGTAAAGCAAAAACGAAACGTTGTGAAGTGAACTATTTGGACACAGTCAATGCTATTAAGCTCTACTTTAACTAGTACATGGTCGTGCGTTTTGCTCATACTTATGAGCATGGTCTGGTTTATGAGTCAAAGACCTTTTCCATTTTCTTATAAGGATAACTTTATGTTGTACAGTTCACCGGAAAAGATATGCAAACTAAAATGTGAGTCTTCACTTCGATTTCATCAAAACAGTTAGTTTTACTCACATTTGCAAATACCAGTAAACTAACTGTCGACTGTTCAAAATGGAGAGTACTACATTGGTCTATTAGAACCGTGTCAGTAAAGACATACGGATAAACAAAGTAGTTGGTACGTCAGGCTGACAACATTTTTCACAAGCGTGATGAAATAACACTGTGTTATAGACCAGATACTACCAAAAAACTGGGATTAAAGGTGATAACTTCACAGAATGACCAGCGAGCAGGCACAATCAAACGGTTGTCGGAAATTTTGATACATTCAAGCATCGTCTGTTATTTACTGTATGTTTAGTTCTCTGGTATTATGAACAAGAAAGCTGCTAGTTCAGATCTCACGCTCATGTACCTAACTTTATCGTTTTTCCTTACAGGACACGTTATATAAATCGGTCATCACGACATAGCTCTTGGTAAATCTAAGAGTAATAGCCAACTTTGTTGAAGTACGGTGAGGGATATTCTGTTGACTATACTACCACTGCTCACTTAGTCATAGGTAGACGTCAAACAAACTCCAAGTAATTCTATCGGGTGGTGCACCAAAGCATAGGTAACCTGTAGAAGGCCGCGTAAATGAAAACAATACGAAACGCAGAAGTCACTGTAATGAAAATCTGTTTGTCAAAACGTCAAGTTTGTTCTGACGTCAAATCGATCGGAGCAGTGACAAAAGTGTGCCGTTTTACCGACGAATGTACTTTTGTGAGAAGCGATTAGGCCACTGTTAGCTGTTTGGCCAACAACCTAAATTAATTGCCGACCGTGCACACACGACTCGACGATTCGATTTTAGTTGGCCCCCGCCCTGTATTTCAGCCTAAAAATGAATAATCAGAAACACGTTCCGTCACACATTTTAGTATGTATCAAATAAAAGAAATACAGAAGAAAATCTAAACGGTTAAGTAGAATCTGAACAAATGCAGCTACGTAACATTTCTAGCAGGAGTAGATATAGGGCATACGAAATTACTTCACTACGCAGTGCCCAGTTTACAGAATATTTTGTACAAAAGCTTGCTCCACAGGTATCCGCACAACAAGAAGGAGTTGGAGGGGTGATTAATCTCCTCACACAACAGTGTTGTAAATTGCTTGTAGCGGTGGTTCTTTCATCTTTGAAAATTTGAACGTGAACAACATAAATATAAAAAAAATTAGGATGCAAGCAGCCACCAGGGTTCCTTGAAATGAAAATGGTTTTCGAGAAGACAAACTAAAAGTATCGTAATCAGGTAGTAAAGGAAGACGGAAAAACTACTGCATTTTTCAATCTACCAGCTCATTGGATCAGGATTTCTATTAATAAAAAGCACTACGCTTGAACTTTGTTTACTTAGCAACTGCAGTAACCAGCTACCAGCGGAGAGTTACAAAAAACACTTAGATAGTATAGTGTGGTCATAAACTTTAAGGCTGTGACTAGAACCGTTAGTTATTCTGCACAGCCTTAGATGATGGAAACCCCGATGGAATGTTGAATAAATGAATTTATTTGAAACATTTGAAACGCCCAACATTTACAGAACACAAGGCTAATTCGTGATCAAGCACCAGATAAGAGGCCTATGTCGACATTTCTGTAAATTTTGCAGGTAATTCCTCCGTATTTTGTTAATGGCAAAATTCAACAAAGGTGGAAGCGAGAAACTACGGCTCACGTTCATCGAAGCGCCGCAGCTGAGAAAGTCTGATGTACGTCTAAAACTCAACTTGAATGTCACAGCGTAATGCACATACTGCGCTAACGAATTGTTTGATAAACCTTATGTTTGTATTACTTTTAAATTGCTGAAGCAAACGTTAAGTTTAATCGATATGGACATAACCCTTTATCATGCAGTATTTATGGTGTTTTCAGTAGAAGCGATGAGGAATACAAATCTGATTTCCAGTTTTTCTCGAAGAGAGACATATCTTTTTTATTGTGTAATGACTGCCTTCCAGGCTGCTTAGTCTACGAAATGTAAAAGCTGCTGAGCCTCTGAACATGTCAATTTTCAAAGTAACTTTACTTTTCCTATTTTAATTTTTGCTTGTCATTCCAGAAGCATGATGTATTTAACTTCCGTGTCGGTTGTAACTGCACCAAAGCTTACAATAATGGCCATCACATTTTTAAAATCTGACAAAAAGATCATTTAATCTAGTGGCCTGATTGCATTTTACAGACGAAAGTTAATTGGCTGTTCGACTGTGTTTAGATATTTCTAACTTCGCCGACCACAGCAAGAGAGCAGGAAAACGTGGAGGTAAGACATTGAAAGTGAGCACTGACTAAATTGTCCACCCACTGGTTCAACCTAGTAAGCTGATATAAAAGGACAATATTAATTTCGTCAGAAGACATCTAACACCGTATCCTATAATTCATTACGTGAAATGCCTCCTCGGCTTTAAAAATATCGCACAAGACTGTAGTAATTAAGCCTAAGTAATCTTAAGTGGTTAAGTTAAAGAGGTCAGCAGCCGGTTTGTTCAATTAGAATTATGTATCAACACTAAAACATATAGGAAGTTAAACAAAAGTCTGTATCTCTAAAACGCGCGTGACAGAAAGTCAGCCAACTGAACCCTGGGGATTGTTTATTATAAGGTGACTGTTAAAAGTGCCTCGCAATCGTTACAATCGCGGTCGATCAGAGTAGGACACACAATATTTCTACAAAGCTTTAACTGCTGCGCGTTCAAATGCACGCAGCAGTAGACATTTGTGGATGAACTACAGCGAGGTTGATAGGTGAATATTGCAAAGTAAAGTCAAGAGAATTCGATTTTTCAGTTTTCAAGAAGCCATGGACCTATTCGGTTAGACAATGCATTGGAGACGTCAACTAGTAAACTTCTGCACTGAACACGCTCTGGTATTGCAGTGATCAAGTGGCCAAAGATGTGACGTTGGAAAACAATGGATTAGCCTGGGTAACTGAGGAAAGCTATCAATATTACTGTCACTGTCAGTCGAGCTTGTTTCCTGAGGTGGGGGCGTGGCGATTCTTAGAGTTTGCAGATGAGGAAGTTTAAAAAGGATGACAGGCAACAGAGTTGCATATCAAAGATTTTACCGTTGTTTTACTGAGAAGTCTATGAATTAAGTACGACCAATAAAACGAGTAGTGGTACCACGGGGAAGTTGATTTGCAGACGAGTTTAAATAATGCCCTTAATTTTCCCATTGACATACAACGTGCAAGCACCTTGATGTTGCATGTATAAGTTAAGACATGGAGGCTTTTCGCAAACTGAACCTCACTTCTTTTCAATCCACCACCATGTATGGTGTTTTGTGGCAGATAGTCATTAGCGTCATTTTCTGATATGTCGGTGTGCGTGATGAGCACAATGAAACTATTGTGTTACGTAAACTAACATGATGGTCAGAAATAGACTTGTAACATGTGTAGTCTATAGGTTTTCACCTACAACTGAGTTTATTTTTGGGAAATTATTCTGTGACCTCCATTTCCTCCACTCAATGTGTTGTGGAGTTTTCCAACTAAGACCGTCCTATCAAAAGCCGCTTATTTATCACCTTCGGAAAAATGTCGAAGGCATAACGTTTAGCCAAATATATTTTCAGTGGCGTTTTGTATATGGATGCTTACCTTGTTATTTTTAGAGTAGAGTAACTGTCATTTGGTAACCCAGAAAACCATTCGAAATTTTATGTTCGATTTACATGTTTTGCTCTTGTCAATGATTTGAGGTTGATTCTATTCACCTTACTTTGGTTCACGACCAATTCATTTTAACCATAATACACGTCGTCCAGCAAGCCATATGAGAGTGTGAAACCCATTGGAATGATAGGTTGTGAATTCTTCTCACATAATTTTTAATGACGCAAAACAAAGATATTTAGATTGGCAACAAACACGCCAGAGTGCACTACAATAGATAAATCGAATGCATCTTTTTGATACTTAATCTTGTCAGTAAGCTTGGTTTACCTAAGCTTAACAGTCCCTAACAACCTACCGGATTTAAACCATAGACAACAACGGCGGATGGCTTTGGTGTGGATAAAGTTACTAATGCTTAGCTGGCTCAATACTCTCCTATAGCGTTACTGAAACAAAAATACATACCATGCTGGTTTATAACTTCAACGAAAAAAGAATGAAAGTAAATTATCAGATTATGCAGAACGCAATATATTTTCAAGTACGAAAATTGCTTATTGTACCCACCAACTCAAAGCGCTGGGCGTCTGAAGAAAGCAGATTTATAACCTGACCAGCCGTAGTGGTTGTCATAGCCTTCTGATTGAGTTTCAGAATCTGAATGAATAAAAGCATGTTATGGATTTCAATATTACCTTTTTGTATATTAATGCAGATGATGCAACACGTAGTCTCATGCCCATTCGGTAGGCCATCCAGAAACTGGCATTACGCAAAAACAAAGCGATAAGTGTAGTTCCTATCAAAACTGTGCAATATAAGATGGCGTCGAATTTGTTGTTGGAACGTGACAAATCCTCGAACCCCAGGAGTATTTTGTTCATTAAAAAAGGCCGTATACTCAAACAAACTATCTTTACGCGTAACTTAAAGTGTACCAATTTGCAGCCTTACCTCAGTAGAAAGAGTGAAGGCAGAAACAAGAATAAACCACCAATGAGCTTTAAATATTACATTGAAAAAACTAGGGTTTCGTTTCTGTTTTTCTAAATTCCAGTATCTGAACAAATAATCAATGAAATGGAATGTTTTGGAGGCTATACTTTTCTAGATTGGTGGTAACGTAATCTGACCCCTCGACTGTGGGTCTGTTGTATATGTCCTCCCAGGTTAATGGGGATTTCCGAGCTTTAGTAAATAGGGGATTCAGCCAGAAGTAAAAAGTTCTTGACAAACAATAAGCTTTTTCTTCGGCACATATTTCATTCATGCTTTAAATTATTTAGCTGCCGACGATGAGATAGTCATCAAAAACGTTGATGTTTACAGAGACAAGCGATTGTCTATTATACTATCCGTAAAACGCACCAAATAGTTGTGATAAGTGCAATCCACTTCACAAATTTAAACAAACACGTGTAACATACCTGTGCAGTTGCGATTGCTTTTTTGTTCACTACCCGATACATATTTATTTGTCTGCGAGTTATGTATTTCAGGAGCGTCGTGGGTTGTGTACACAGTTCGGCTCAAAATAACACTATCATTTGTGCAATTCCCGCTGCTAAAACCTTGTGGGTAACATTTCTAGTTTATTTCGTCCCAGAACATCCGCCTTTATATGCCTGAGTACTTTTTACTGTCAACGCAAACGTCTTGTATGTCGACGGAACTTTTGAGTTGGAAAGCTTGATATTGTGTAACTGTCACCACCGACAGAACATACTCCTCCATCGCCAACCATTAATCCTTTCTAGTGATCAGTTTTTCATCCAACTCACTACCTCAAGTGTCAGCCACAACTAGATCATAAGTGGAAATGACGACCAGCAGACACCAGTTACACCGCGAAAAACAATGTGGTTATATGTATATATGTATATGTGCGGATAAATAATCACGCATTTGCAAATAACGTTTGACTATGATAGTTCCTGTTGGATAGTCCCTTAATACGAGCTCAACCGTTGCCCCCAGAACCGAAAAGAGGAATAGGTGTGGCAAAACAACGTTTATTGAAAGAATGAGACGAGTCATGTGGGCCACAGAGGCTCTAAATTTATAGGTCCAACGGAGAATGAATCACCTTACAGAGGGGCATTGAAAAAGTGCACTTGTGAGAACAGTTCACACAACGTACAGGCGTTTGATTGAGCCCAATGGACTGAGTGAGTTAAAATCATACCAAATAACTCGAA
>LUCH01002592.1:18685-29762 GCA_013368495.1 Paragonimus heterotremus
CAGCCAAACAAACGTTTCACAACAAACCAGTATCCTGGAAGGGAGAGAGAAAAAGCGCATGTTGCCACGCACGCAGTTTGACTGACGTAGTTGCTGTTACAATACCGAATTTCGAAAACGATGTAAAGTGAGGTCGTTTTCAATTGATGGTATGTTAATATAACCACATATGAGTCCATGGGGCAGATTTCGGCCACCACGATTCTTGTACCAACCTCATAAAGTGGTAGTTTGGCAAAATAATTTTTCTTACCAGGACATCTGAGGAAATCATGGTCTACGACCAGCATTCAAGCTTGTGTATGAACAACGATATAGAAAGAGGTGCAGGCTCCTCTAGTTGTCACCCCCGATATCACCGCTCCAAGTCTGCAAGTGACAATGGTTCAACACCTCAGCAGTTTGGTCTCCATTCAGAAATTCCCGATTTGTGACCAGCAGACGTCATAACCATATGAGAACGTCGCGGTTACTCCCCACCCAGAGGAAGGGAAGTGTTTGGAGGCGCGGAACGTTGTTGGGTTGTTAGGCCATCAGTTTGAAAACGCATCGATACTGACACCCACAAACCAGTGGTTTAATGCCATCAGACGTGCCTCAGCCCTCAAACCCTAGGACCTGTGTTCCCGCCCTCTATACATTGCATCGGACAGCTTGGCCATATACGTCTGTGTTACACTAGCTACAAAAAGGTCAGTATGTTTGAGTGATCCCTCTGTCCTAGAAAACATAATTTAAAACGCTGGCTGCCAGCCAACAATACTCTAACGATCATTCAGCATCCGTTCAACAAAATGAAAATACAAGACAAGTGACGGCTGTCGCACTGCCACACTCCATTTCACTACCACTGATTGTCAAACCTTGTCCATAATGCCAAGGGAGACCTGGAAAGACCTCCAGCCAAACTCTGTCCAGGCGCAGTTTGAAGAAGATAGCTGTATCGTTGTGAACTGCTTCACATGGAAGCATTCTCCAGATGTTCACTATCCGGTGGTTGAGGAAGTTTGTTCGTAAGTCTATACGGGCCCTACTTTTCTCTACTCGGAGTCTAGTACTTCTAGCAACGGCGTTTCGACCAATTTGTGAAGGTCTCATTAAGATCAGCTCTCATAACTCTGTTTCCCATACAGTACTAACCGAGTTCTTTTAGTTGGTCATGCGAGTTGTACACTCTCAACGCACTGGATATTTTTACGCTAGTGTGCCCATACCGGCACGTGATATCCAGGATGGAACCGAACTGTAGCCATGAAAGGCGACAAAATTACTTCCGGTTCCCCGTTAGACAAAACTCTCTCAAGTCCACGCAGCCGAGTACGGTCTCTGTGTACAGCCGATGTGCATTAGTTTGAGGGCTTGAGGTAACTGTTGCTTAACATGCTCAGGTCTGAAATTTTCCACCCAGTCATTATTGAATGGAAGCCTCCGGCTGGATACTCCAAAAGGTTCGTAGCTTCTAGTTATGCTTATACATTTGGAGGCGTTTATTGGAAAGTTCCACTTGACAGACCACTCTGGTATTACCATAGGCCCCAGTGTTAATGCAGTGGGGATTGTTGACCTTGCTGTCTGAACACCACTCGCGAATACAAAACACGGGTCGTTAAGCCGATTCACCAGACCGTTGACGAGAGAAGGAGACCCAAAGTGGGCCATTAAGAGGCACCGGTGTGGGCTGTGCCTACTCCAGAGAATCCGTTTCCTACCTTCATTGCAAAAACTCTGCTACACAAGTGATTATCTAGCTAACCAGTCGCTTGGCCGCAGACGCCAAACCAAACCAACCTGTTGACGAAGTAATGGTGATCTATTAGATCGAAGGCTTCGTTAAAAGCGAGGTAGCATGCCTCGGCTTTCTCGCCCTCGTCCAATCGTCTTGCGACCTTGTCTTTGTTATACAAGATGTTGGATACGCCTACTTTTTCCTCTGGAAATCGTGTTGTGAAGTGTTAGGAAGAAGGTTTTCAACAGACACGTTGTAACCTTGTCTCTGACTGGCTTTCCGAAGCACTTTCCAGCTATACTGCTTAGGCCCACTAGCCCATATTTGTTTCATTTGTTTCACGATCCCCCCTTATGAATAACGGACATAGTGGCCATGCCCCACTCTGCATGAATTTCCTCCTCTTCTGACCAAATTGTGTACAGCTGTCTTAGAGGACGCTACAGAACTCTCTCTAGTGGCTTAACTACACCTGGATGAAGGCCGTTGGCTCCTACAATCTTTACGGGCTTGATGGAGTCAAGGGGCTTTATAACCTAATCCTCAGGGGAAGTGTGTTATTCAATTCGTTGTGAATGCTCAACTGCACCGATTTCGATGGGACCTTGCTCATATCTTCCTTCCTGTGAATCCCTGGAAAATCTCACGAAGGAGGTTGGTTTTCCCTGCTTCACCGAGGGCGGTTTACCACCTATCGTCATTTGTACCCTTACTTCCTGTCTACAGGATTGGACGTACGGGTGAAACCGCTTCGGTACTGCTTTCGCTTCACGCAATGCTTTCCTCGAAGTTGTAATTTTTCAGAACGCTTGATCTTGCAGGCTAAGTTCTTGCGAGCTTTATCCACCAGCCAATTAAGATGGCTTTCGTTCTTCGTTCCAACATTTGCTTTTCTTCATAAGGGCTCCACTGAGGGTTGTTATCCCTCAGAATGAACAACCTGATTTGATTTTATCTGAGTGAGTCGACTTACTTGTACACGGATTTAGTAAACTGATTCATTTGAGTACTCAGTGGGCCCCTGAAGACCGAAAATTCATTCTTCGAGTACCAGTGCGGGTAATTCAAAATTTAGTTCAAAATTCCACATCATCATTTTCTGCTCAAATGTATGCCACAACATTGCCCTGTTTATCACACTCTGCATGCAGTTGTATTTAAATGTTATGAATTATTGGCTGCATTTTATCATGCCTGTGTCGCAAGTCCGCTAGATCAGTCGGAAAATTCTTCCCAGACGTTTCCGAGTCTCTAACTTTCCATTTGGCTCTTTTGTGTAAAACCTCTCAACTCTGCAACTTAACGTTAACCACTCCCTCGTGCATATTATTCCAACCTTTCGGAGGTCAGCGTGTAACCTGTTTTCTCTCATCACGCTCGCTTCATCGGCGATGGAACTTTACTGTTCTGCTTGCATCACTAAAGGGACTTGTGAAGTGACTTTTGGTATTCATTTAGTAATGTGTAGTGTACCAGTGGTTACGCGCTATCCCACTGTCCACTGAAAAGTTAGAACGCCTTCTCAGAAGAGCAGTCGGAACGTAGTCCCAACAGGCATTGAACTAGAAAACGCAGTGCGATTTGAAAACAAACCATATATTTCCAGCAATGTTTGGAAATATGATATGTAGTTAGCTCTAGCCTAGCCTGAGAACAAAGGCAGCAACCAAAAGGAGAAAAGAAAGAGGCACGAGATGGGCTGCCGCCTACTTGGCGGCACTCAAAAGCGCGTCAGGCGAAAAATGCGTGGAACCTTCGAACGCTCGAAAATGTTCGGATTAAACGATCTTGAAGAAAGAGAAAGGCAAGCATTCGTTGTGTGCGATTAGTTGCACGACTGGAGAAAGTGACACTGAGTTCGTATCGGGCCCCCGGTAGCAGTCGCTCACAGAATTCTGCTTACAGAACAAACAAGCAGGATAACACGGTTGCAGCCGGAATGCTTACAGATGCCACATGATCGCCGTTTATTCAACTTCCAGCAGCCGACTCATGGTTCACGGCACATTTCTGCTGTTGACACTGGCGGTTACAGTCGGGGTATGCAACCAAATGATTTATAGATTTTCTTGCTCACAACACAATACGGTAGAACAATACTTCAGAATCTTGTCGAGAACTCAGTGGTCGTTATTCCTGTACATGTTGCACGAAGGCGGTCCGGTCCTCACATGATCTACATTTTATTTTTCCGGAGACCGCAGCATCAATATTCTCACAGGAACGTTGTTACGGCTTTCTGATTATCCTTCTGTTCGTTGTAATTTTTGAGTTATTACTCGTGTTTATCGTTATAACTCAACGGTAACGTTATGTTTTTTGCATTTATTTCACAATGACGTGATCAGATGTTGAGGAAGATGCTTGCGTTGAGTGGTTGACAGCTGTCGTATGTATGATAAAAGTTAGCGATCACGCCGGCTGCTTTTTTCATTCCCTTCAGGTTGACTCTTCTCACATTCAAAGTCTTCTTGCTAGTGGCTGCATGCCTTCTTTCCATAGATTGACGCGTCCATTCGAGTAACGCTCGAGGCAACTAACTAACCTGAGATATATAAATCTTGATGTACTACTAAAATTTGGGAGCGTTTAAGTGTCAAAGCCAGTCCTTGCACAGATTGTTAACTGTGGCTCTCTACTTCTACACCCTTGATTATATGTATCTTGGTTCCACTTACGCTTGACCGCTCCTCCATTACGTGGCCTTCAACGAATAGGCGAATGGTACATGTGCTCGAGGCAGCGGCCTGATATACTCGGATTCAGTGAGTTTTCCTTTTTCGGTTTCAGACGAACGCCTGTTGATCTATACAGTAATCATCGAAAAAAAATATAGTACGGCTCTTGGGGACTACAGTAAATACCAGAAACAAATTCTGGTTGCTAGCATTTGTTTTTCTTAAATTGAGGGTCAAGTGATGTTTCGAAACGACGGCTAGGAGCGCTGCTCACGACCTCAGGAGGTAGACCATTTCAAAGGTTAATAACCCTGCAAGAAGCGAACTGCCGCCAAAGGAAGGTCTGAGGACGTAACTTGAAAAGCTTGTTGATGTGTCCTCGCCATCCGTCATTATTTGTTAAGTTAAAGAACTATTCAATGAAACCTACTTCAAAGAATAGGTATTTGGGAAAATTAAATCACCGCAGTCACCAAAATTTACCTGGAGAGAGATAAAGAATTTCAAGTCGAGATTCGTATGCAACATTTTTGAGCCTGTGACTGGTTTGATAGTCGCCTACTGGATACACTCGACCTTAGGCCGGTATATTCGACCTGATTTGCATACTCGAGAAACGGTCTGATATAAACCGCACTAGACGTTTAAAACGTTTTTCTCCTATGCGGGGGAAGGTCTATTTACTCATCCACTGAGCGGCAGATTACGTTTCCACTGCCATTTTGTGGCGAAAGTCGAAGGATAGGGCAGAGGAAGACAAACGCACGGATCTTCCGTTGCATCGACTTTTACGATGTCTGCTGCGCCGAACGCACTGTGAACCACGAAGGCACTGACACAGTTTCCACGGAGTGACGTGTGCGCGCACCTTCTGTCAACTGGTGGGAGACTTCAATTGTCTGACCTGCGCATAATCGCGTCAAGATCATCTGTAGTGCAGTGTGGCCATTAACAGTCCAGATTTTAGACCATCGACACACAGAAGGTCGTTGTCAGATATAATGTAGATAAGAAACGAAGAACCTAGCACTTACTTCTGAGAATCTCCCCCAGAAATCGGTGAGGGAGACGAAAGGTATGATACGGTTTGAAATCTAAAAGTTCTGTAAGCAATAGGAGATACAAACCAGCAGAGGACGTTACCGTGGATACCAGGAACTTCTGGGGGGGACATGTGGGACACGATCAAAAACATTAGCGAAATTCAAAAAGATATTGTCTGAGACTATACGGTTGTCTTTTGTGCTCGCCATACTGTCCAAGAAGATGGGCACATCTGTCACACAGGACTAGTTAAAAAGGAAGTCATGCTGAGTGGACACGTAGTGGTTGAGGATGGCACACTGCAATAAGCGCCCCTTTATTTTTTATGGAATGTTGACAAGGGTGATTTGCCGATGGCTATCCATGGAATGCCGGCCACCCGCTTTTAAGGTTAGCTTGACTGTGGCTTCTTCCACGTACTAAGAAGAACATCAGTCTGAAGTGTCTGTTTGAACAGCTCACATGAAGTTCTGCGAGATTAACGGCTGCTTCTTCGAGCACTCTTAAATGCATCGTATAAGAACCTATTACGCTATATGAAAAACGTTGGCTAAAGGATCTTCAGTATTCAACAGAAAACTCATCGACAACACATAGATACAGGAGGTTCCCCAGCGGTAGGACGGGGTGTCAGCTGGACGGTGCAACGCTGTAGACTGTCGAGTGGATACCCCTGAATAACTCGGTCGCAACTGGGGAATCAGATAAACTCTCCCCATCGGGCAGCCTGAAAAAGAGAGCCGGAGGTTTATCCTTTGCCGCTCGTCGCATATCCGTGAACGACAAGGTCCTGGTTCTGTGAGCTCTTGGGAGGATCTTTTCTTTTACGTTTTTAATGTGTACACGGCTTTCCTACCTTCGGATACTTCGGACAACGTAGCGCGCACTTTGATCCTTCGAGTCCTCGTTACCTTATGCTTTCAGAACAAACCGTAACAGTCATCGAGGAGACGAAGCATTCTGTGCGAAAGGGGTGAGCGAAACTAGGAGGTGTACAGTGCGCGATACGAATGGCGATTTAAAACGCATGGGTGTTTTGGTCCGCGGAGCCGTAATCAAGAAGAAGTTGTTCTGGGTGGCTTTTCTGTTCGCTCAGATCAACCTGATAAAACTTTTCAACTGTGGGCTTTTTGCTGGTTGTTTTAACCAGTAACGGATAAGATCAGATGTGAGCAGGGAATCGGTACTCTGTCCAAGTGGTGGCTTCATAACCCCCTTGCTTGCCAAGTGGCTCCCATTAGTGATGAATAGGTCGGGCAGAGAGGGAGCCGGGCAAGACTCATGCCACATCGGGGCGTTGACATGCTCTGTCCATGCTCTCTGTTGTATCAAAATCAATACGCAAGTCTAAAATCTGCTTCCGTAGTTCTGGTTAAACATTGCTGCATAGTTTATTATGGGTGAATTGAAGCCCTCCATAGTAAGCAGATGGGTGAGACGTTTCAGTCCTAGGACGTTGTCTGGGTTTACGAGGAGGATGTCGTCGTTGGAGACTTCGAATTAGGGAAAATGATTAACGCCCCCACCAGAAGTGGCTTTTGATCACGCAGTGCCACTCAAGGCCACAGAGTAGAACCTTTATCGGAGAAATGAAATTTACCAATAACCGTTTTAACTACCATCGGTTAGCTACTACCAAACATTCTTATCTTCCTGGTCTTGATGGTATTCACCGTGTTGCTCTGAAGCACGGAAGGGAAGACACACTTCTTCCTTTGCTTACAATTTATGCACTTTCACCAACACTAGGTTCCACCCCTCTCCAATAGAAAAATTCTCTAATTAAGTCCAGCTATAAAAGTGGCTCGTGACAAGAGATCAGCAACTATTGTTGTAATATCCACACCTCAGTTTGTTAAAGGGCGTTTGAAAGAATAATAAAATATCGCATGGTTGAATTCTTATTGTCACAAAAACTTATAAACCACTCCCAGCATGAAATCCCCAGGAAACGTTCGTGCATGACGTGCCAACTGGAATTCTTTAACAATTTCACAAAATCTGTTGATTCAGGAAAAGCAATCATTATTATATCTTTGGATATGCAAAAAGCTTTTGACCGTGTGCTTCACAAGCGCCTTCTGATCAAAATGGAATCTTTCGATATACATGATACATTACTTAGCTTGTTTGGTTTACATTTTGAAGACCGCACACAAACAGTGAAAATAAGAGATAACAGCTGAACGCCCAGACCAATCACCAGTGTAGTGACTCAAGGGAGCTTCATGGAATCGTTACTCCTTCCAAACTATATAAACGGCTTATGTGAAGTTACGAAGCATGGAAAACTATTCCTACTCGCTGGTGACATTAAACTTGCCTACACTTTTCCTCCTGGCGATCTCAATTCTCCCTCTGAAAACATGCGGAAAGACTATGTGTTATTACAGTCTTGGTGTCAAACTTGGCTGATGAAAGTTTCAGCTAATAAATCCACCATCGTTGCATACGGTTGTCATATACCAGAGGGCTTTGTGAATTTGGTTGATCATGGCATTTTAACTGCCAACTCAGTCTGCTGCATGAGTGTAAGTTAATCAGACTCACTCAATTTCGCTGGAGATAAGTCTTCCCCAGTATCTAAAACAAGGCGAACGAATGGATGCATTAAACAATTTTTCTTTCTTCCTGCAGCTCGCCTACACCTTTATAAACTATACGAACGACCCCAACTTGAGTACTGCACGTTCACATACAGTCACCTGCACGCGTCTGATATGCTAGCTTGTGTGATCACGAAAGGCTTGGTGGGTAATCCATTCTCTCTGAACCGCAGAAAACACAGCCAGGCGCTCACACTGGATTATCTTTGGTTATGGCAATGCAAACTGAGCCCTCTACCCATGTAAAATCTAGTTTATTATAAGGAGTTCACTGTGATATTTGCGATTCACTCACAACACAACTCAAAGAGCAACCTCAGATAAAAAGCGTTTACTTTGACAGCCCTGAAATCCCGTAAAAAATGCATTCAGTTTTTTTCAAATAGCGAAATATTCTTACATTCAAAATAACTTCCACATGCAATTACAGCCAGTAATGATATGCATCATTTCAAACGAAACTTAGAAACTTTCCTAACATTCTCAAACTCCGCCTGTCTAAATACGATATCTTTGAAAACGGACATAAGAACATCTGAAGGGAAACCCTGTGTCGCGTGATACGACGCCACGTACACTCCGAACTGATCAAAGCTAGAAATCTCACCAATGAAGTTATTTATCTAAATCCCGAAGCTTATTAATGACTCCAGCAAGATAGACCTTATACCCAGCTATGTTCAAAACTTGCAACTGGACAACAAAACTATAATCAACACATGATATCAATATACACGCTCCCGTTTGTAATAATCAAATCATCCTGGTACGCTCTTACTTCATACTTAACGACAACAAGTTGTGTATAGTTGTTGGTTATTATGTAGAAGCTGTGCACGCAAAAACTGTTTGGAAATATATATACGTAACTCAACGTGTTAGTCTGACGGAGTTGTTAACAAATCTCCGCCTCTTCCGATGTTGATGGACTGTCTTGCAATCTTTCCGTGTTTTTAAACGTTCTTTCCATTCAATATACCGGCTGTGTATACCTAATCCACATCGGAATTCGGCTTCAATCATATACTAAGAAAAGCTGTCAATCCACATCTTTACGCGCTATACGGTAATAACTGTTTGCTAGTGGTACCTACTTTATCAACGAACACAAGATCCTAAATTTTTTGTGAAAGGATTGGCCAGAAAATCATATAGTTTGTTATTCATCATAGTTCACATGATCATTTTTCATTCTTCCGTCTATCACTTTGGCTTGCTTTTCATCCCAGACTGCACGGTTAATTCTAACACAAAACAACATCCCACCACGTCCGGACAATCAAAATTCTGTATCGGTTGAGCGACACCGGACGTCTGCGACATTCCGTCGATTTTGAGGAACTAACGAAGTCCGGTCCAAAAGACCACCCATCTTTCGGTAAAAGTGCAGGCCTTCCTATCTCCCTTCATCTCGACTGAATTTTTCACGTATTTTTTCTGTGACTGCCTACAACAATTAATGGCAAAATTTTTCAACCGTTCACCATCTGTATCCCAAAATATTTTCAAAACTACATTTTTGGGAGCAGGTGTTTCAAGTGCTTCTTCATAATGCGGAATTTTTATCTCTCATCATCTCTGGTTTGTTGATTAGTTTCATAACTAGTTTACTTACAATTATTAATCACGTGCATGGTATGTATTTATGCATATCGCGTTACAATATGTACATTGATCACGCTCATCTGAGCGTGTTACCTACTGATACGTTGAGAAATATATCTTTATTATTATGGGTGTTAAGAGATACTACTTAAGAAACATTGCAAAGCCCCCATTCTCCATCAAGTGGTGTCGGCTCGATAAACTGAGCGCTCAGGGACACCTAGTTCACTGTCACTGACGTCACTTGTAGACAGTTAACTAACACCGGCTCCAATAGTGTAGGTGGACAGCGGATAACAAGCTTATGTGGTGCTTTCAATGTCACAGGACGGTACAGAATGGTATGTGGTGTCAAGCGCGCTGGTCAGATGACTAGATTCTACCACTTACAGATAGTCAGCATGCACAAATGTCACTCCGCGGAGACTCTGACGACTCCGTCGTGGATCACGATGCGCTCAGCACAGTGGAAATCGCGAAAATTAATCGAAAGAACAATCTGGGCGTCTGATGTAGTGGATCAAAACAGTATGTGTAGCTCAGGCGTGAATATGAGGCCAAACATAATAAAAAGGAAAACGGAAAACTCACAGTAGTTCGTAGAGATACGTTGGTTTATTGTTCCATTACACCAAATGAGGATTTCCACTAATGCTATCTGACGTTTCTATCAAGTAATCTCGATGTCACTTCCAAGATGATTCCAACGACAGATAAATAAATTTGCCGAACTAAGTGGTTAACTCCGCTGAATTCTAACTCTCCCAAAGACTTGTACGCCGCCGACCGTGAACGCAGACAGAACGCAGAACTGGCGAACTCGGAAGCGTAATTTTTGGAAATTATTGATTACTCTGTGGATCGATGAACCCATAGGGTATTGTACATATTTTCATATTGCGCTTTATTTTTATATACAGTTAGCACCATTTCTCCTTGTACAGAATGAACTTTACTTGTTTGAATTGATTCCGCCTAGCAATACACTTTTGGTGCGCGCATCTCGTCTCCTTGATGTTCCTGTTTCACATAGATTGGGATTGCGTGAGTGGGCTGTTCGGCTGCTGCGTTTTGTGCTGAATACTGGCATTTTTACCCTCTTATTGATTCAGTCTCCTACAAACTGGTGAGCCCGTGTGTTGACTCTCATCACGCATATTGCCAAACTTTTGTTTGTTTGGCAGCCTTCTTCCTATAGTCCCCTCAAAATTTTTTTCTCTCTCCTTAATACTATGGATTCCAATATTGAACAGGAGTCGACTTCTTCGGAGAACACAGTTATGATTAAACTCGCCGAGTTCGGCAGTAGAGACCCTAGACTGTGGTTTGCACAAATCGAAGTTATTTTTGTCTTTCGGCGAAGCCTCTCACAGCCCGCCACGTATAACTCCGTCATCGCGAACTTACCTGAGACTGTG
>LUCH01002592.1:33212-87955 GCA_013368495.1 Paragonimus heterotremus
GGTTGCACAACCGCAGAATTAGTTTACGGTACGACACTTCGCCTCCCTGGTGAACTGTTCTACAGGCCGAACACCGGTCAAACTAATTTTGACGCTACTACCTTCGTGCAACAGTTGAAGTCCTCCATGGCAAAAATCCGGCCCCAACCCACCAGGTTAAACACCAAACAAGAACAAAAGCGCTCTGATCTGAAATTTTGTGACTTTGTTTTCGTTCGTGTCGACGGTGTAAAAGCCCCTCTGCAAAATCCAAGCTCCGGACCATTCCGTGTAGTTAAACGATGACCCTAGTTTTTTGTAAATGATCGAAATGGATCTCACGATACAGCGAGCATTGATAGACTTAAAGTTGACCATGTCGAATCTCAGCTAGATCCTCCCATCGCTCCTGATGTCTATCCTATACCTAGTGACTCACAGTCTACCCAGTCCCTGCGTAATGAACAGCCCGTACCTCAGTCCAACCCGAAAACCCCTGTTGAACTTCCCCGCACTCGCTCAGGCCGAACCGTCAGATAGCCGACAGTTTTCAGAGAATACTGTGCCTAACATTTCTTCAGTTTCATCAAGCGCTTTCATTCTTCTAACGCTCTAGTGGGGAGTTCTATAGGGTATTGTACATATTTTCATATTGCGCTTTATTTTTATATACAGTTAGCACCAATTCTCCTTGTACAGAATGAACTTTACTTGTTTGAATTGATTCTGCCTAGCAATACACTTTTGGTGCGCGCATCTCGTCTCCTTGAGAGGTACATGGACGAGGTGGGCGTTACTTATGTTCGTGGAATGAGCCATAGCCCGAAAACTGCCTTGAAGTACGATATGGTAAGATGACACGATTTTATGAAAACTGCGCAGATTTATTGTCGTTGTACGAAAAACCAAGGGCGTAGGAATGTATGCAGGGGTGTGCGACGTGTCTAGTGGGTTGACTGTTGTTAGCTTTAACGAACCAGTTCTCGCGACACATATTACAGATCACGATTTCCTGTGGTCCGACGAGATGCGTGTCTGGCTGTGAGCTTTTTCGAGTTGAAGTACAACCACTCTCTCAATCGTCTGCTATATGAGTCCCATCGTAAGAATCGTGGACACCGTCGGTGAACTGAACAAATGCACGAGTTTGTTCCGGTACAATACACCAACAGCCGATGTTAAACAGTATGTGGCGGATGTTCACGGAAAGTTTATCACAACCGCTGACGTCGGAAGCATCAGTCGCGCATGAAAACCTGCAATATCAAGTGAGTTTGTTATGTAAGATTGCTCACTGTATGTTAGAGAACCTTTATGAGGTATTGTCGGTGATTAGCTCTATAGGTGTGGTGCGCACTCTGACGGATGAAGGCAACCGATATACGCATATCTGCTTCACCCAGTGAATGCAGTTTAAGCTATTCCGACGTTTCCCACATGTTGTGAGTGTGGATGCAACTCACGGGACAAACAGGCACAAGTATGTCATCGCATATTTCCCCATACTTTCGAAATTAGAAGCTTTACTAGTTCATAATGACAGACGGTATGGGATACGGCCGACTCGTGATGTACGGGTACGTTCGTAGTAAAGAGTATGCTTCGCTACGTAGACTTTTCGAAATAATAGGCTGGAGAACGCGAACGGGCGGCTGAGGAGGATGAGGCACCCAAGAGACTTCCTAACCGTCACCATTCAGAAAATATGGAACCACAGTGAGTGGCTGCTACGGGACTATGAAACGCAAACGGCTTACGGGTGAGGTAGTGGAGGTTGACTAGTACGTGAAGAAGATTCCTCACAGAATGACCACATTCCCAAGTCACTCTGTCCAAAAGCATCTGAAAGGACGTGCTCCACGACTCCCTTTCGGAACAGTGTCTGAGTGCGGGGTAAGTACTTCTCTAGTGATCACTTTGAACATTGCAGTTTCAACTGCAACAAGATGGCGGCCGTTTCGTCGTCGATAGCGTACACGGCACACGTGAGTGCACCTTTTGCCGTAGAATGTGGCTTCCATGCATTCACATTCTGTCGGTGTTTTGTAAACATCTCTACCCCTACGGTAAGGTGTTTTGTAGCGTTAATTTTTCTTTACATAGGTGAGGTCCCCATTCATGAGCGGTGGCTTGCAGAGTACAGTTTGCCAGTCCGACGGTTGGTAGGCCGGCAGCTTCGGCCACTTGCTGCAGACAATTTCAATCGCTACTGTAAAGCGCTTAATAGTGTATTCGAAAAATTGCATGACTGCAACAGCCGCACGGCGGTGGCTTGATTAAACACCACTGTTGCTTTGGCCAGTGAGATGGTGGAGCGTGCTAATACTGGCTTACCTTTATACGACTTACCGATGGGTTCAACTACAAGTGGTATGCAAACGATGTGGGTGAAGAAGCCTACAACAAGACTGCCATGTGGACACTGCGGCGACCTGGTACAGATGGACGGTTATTGCTGTGATATCAATCGGCTCATTTTCCACTCAAAATGGCAGACATAAACGATTGTCCATTTTGCGGCAATCACTTTCAACCTCAGTCGCCTGGTAAGTGCACGTTTCGAATCCTTATTTTTGTCACTTCCACTTACTTCAGCCGTTGCTCGCACTTCCCCAGTGATAATGGAGTGCACACACCATCCACAACGGATGTTGATTTAGATCGGTCCGCTGAAGGTGTGACGCTTTCACGCGGGCCGAGGAAAGTGCGAATCAACATCACCTGGAGCGTCCACAGTAGTAGCTGCTCCGTCCAGTACATTTAACATATGATCAACGTCTAAGTAGGTCTCATGTATTCAACTTAATAGCTGTTCCGTACATTTCACTTAAGCTGTGAGCAACGCCCAAGTAGGTGGTATGTGTTCACAGCAGTAGCTACTCCGTCCAGTACACTTAACATGATTAACGTCTAAGTATGTTTCATGTATTCAACGTACTGGCTGTTCCGTCCATTTCACCTGAGCTATGATCAACGCCTAAGTAGGTAGCATGCTGTCACACTGGTAGCTGCTCCGTGCAGTTCACTTAAGCTATGATTAACGGATAGTTATGTCGCATATGTTAACCTTAATAGTTGCTCCGTCCAGTTCACCTAAGCTTTGATCAACGCTTAATTATATAGTATGCGTTTACACAGGTAACTCCCCTGTCCAGTTTAATTAACCTGTAATCAAAGTTGATAAGCAGAAATCGGAAGAATTCAGAGTATACGTGTAATTAGACTGTTGGGCATAAGTTGTAATGATCTTCTTCAGTTCTGGTCAAAAAGGAGATGACACACTGGCAGCCGTCAGTGAAGTCTATGGCCGGCGAAACCATAAACCAACTGTCATCGCAATCACAATCGTCCAAGATACGGCGATAGAAGGGTTGTAGCTGAAGTGGTAGAAGTGGGAATCAATGTTTTCGTCGGATAAATAATGAATATCAAATATGGTCATTATCTCTCAGGTAAGTGAGCATTGACTCGCGCACACGTGGTAAGCTATATTCAAGAATAATCAATAAGCAATAAGCAAAACAATCCGCACGTTGTTACTGATAGAGTGGGACGTGTTATCCATGTTTACACTTTACCGTAGGTAGAAACAGCCAGGTGAAAACGTAGACCCTTGTAGTGGACAAGTGGGTATACGCTAGACCCTTTTCCACTGGAAATACTATAAAGGAACCAAGGTGAACATTTAATTCAGATGAATAACCACCGACCGTGGCGACATAGCTTTAATTAAGAATCACTCTGATATTCTGTGCACAATGCAATGTAAGCGCAACGTGGACGAGGATTACAAATTCAATCATATCCACTAAACCACATGGAACCTGAGCGTTTCTGCCAAACAGGCTATGTATTCCACCACGAAAATTCCGACGAAAGCGCTTTCATGACGTACAATCCATGAGGAAAGTCAACATGATGTTTATGTCGAAAAAACTATCGACACACTTTTCCCATTTGTACTTCAAAGTGCAGATTTGGACAATTTTTAGGTATAGATGATTTTTATCATTGCAACACGACTGTTACACTCGATAAGATATGTATATTTGTCCCGTAATATGCGTTTTAATATTTCGTGAAAAATCTCTTTTCGCGCCTTAATGGCCGTTGTCAACTCTATTCGGCCTTGATGCACCATACCGGCGAACTACAAAATTGCCGATACAAATATCGCGGTCTTTCCAGCTGGCAGTTTTCTTTGATGTCATTTTTTAAGCAGATCACCTTGTTTCCATTTCAGCGTACGTCCTGATTTCATGGAAAGGTTAACAAAAGTGCTACCAACGAGTGGTGGAGCATGGTGAATTGTCCTACGTTGAAGTAAGTTATGGGCGTCTCTCACGTTTGTAGAATTATAAAAAGCTTAGTACACATGTTTGAACAAAAGTTCGACTGTCGAAATTATAATCACACTTTCCTGATTAATTACACCAAAATCCAAATAAAACTATTTGTTTCCACGTCTATGACGTCGATTTTCATTACCTTTTACCTTTATATTTCCAAAATAACGTAGAATGCGACTGCGTTATTTTTCCATTATTTCCTATGCCGTTAAACAACCGCACGTTTGTTGTTTACGTCTTCGGAAGATTGAAACAAAGAAATCTCTATGGAACAGGTTTTTAAGATTTTAGATTCTGCAACATATCACAAATTTTCAACAATTTTAATGGCTACGAATTATTTTTTGACTAAAAGATAACGGAGATATTCACTTTCTGCCGATTACACACAGCAGAGTTTTCAGCCTGGAGATATCTGGCTGGTAACTCATTTGTAACATCTGACCTACTGAAGAGTACTGAGTTGTGAACACTTGAATTCCGACGACGCGGTAGTGACCTAATCCTTACACGCATTCTCCCTAGTCGGCATGCTGAACCACCTTCTCGTAGTGCCGACTGGGCGGTCTCGGTGCAAACCTTGACTGGCTGATAGTTCAGCAACTCCAGACAGGGCCAACCACTCCACCTGGTTTTAATCGTACTGGTTGCATTCGATCAAGATAACGAAACTACCTCCAGCACATCCGTGCAGGCATCTACCAGTACACAGAATATGCGAGCGGGGCACACCTATTCAGAATATGGCCAGATTTGCAAATCGAATGCTGGCTTGTCGGCGCATGCTCGTATGCATCGACGCGGGAATGATCCAGAACAGGAAGTGGACACCCAGCTTGCCACAATCTTTGACTGTGCCTACTGTGACCGCAGCTTTTCCACCAAAATCGGTCTCAATCAATACAGAAGGCAAGCACATCCCGTCGAACGCAACAATGGGAAGCTTATGTTCATGAAAACCGCCGGATCCAATTGGTCGCAGCAAGAATCGGCTTCTTTTATCAGATGTGCCGACGCACTAGCTCCGTTGTATCCTACTCGACGAGAACTTCATCATCGGCTCCTGTCACATTTCCCAGGTCGTACTTTGGAGAGCGTTCGGACTCGTCCGCTGCCAATCCAAATACCGTCTCACAGACTAACACGGAATCGGATAGCAGGTTCTAAGCCTCTGATCACTCTGAGTGGTTTACCTATTTAATCCAAATTGATTGCCAAACTAGAGTCCAATAGCGAGACTTCCCTTCACAGTGATGAGCTACTAGCTATTGCCCGCGGTCTTCAGGCAGGTATCTTCACGGTGTCACAAGCTAAATCGCCGCTGAGCACGCACGCCTCACAAGCTTTTCCGTACACATGGCGATCTGTCACTCGACGACGTTGTCGTGTTTATGTCGGAACCCACCTGACAACGAAACAGATGCGGCAGGCTAACTATGCAGCGACCCTAACGCTGTACCACCGGCCTAAGAAAGATGCTGCGTTCGCAGTTTCTCCTGACAACTGGAGAACTGCCTATAAGGTTAGACGCGGCCTTCCGGATAATTCCAACGGCTACTGGTCCAAGGTACTATGGGCTCATGCATACGTTGATGAGCGACCATCTCTCGCGATTCTGCCTCCGGACTGGTCTCTCGTCGAACAAATCACTGGAGAAGAAGTTTCACGCACTCTGAAGCACATGAGAAACACCACTCCAGGTTTGGACAAATTATTGCCCAAACAGCGGAAACGTCCGAAAGCTGATGCCTTGGCCGGATACTTTAACCCGTTCCTGTCAACCCAAGGTTGTCCAGTCTACCTATGCCGCTTCCGTATCACGCTTGTACCCAAAGTGAACAATCCTCAATCTCCCACCGAACACAGACCCATCACCCTATCTTCAACGTTGATACGTTGTTTCCACAAGATATTGGCCGATCGTTGGAATTAGCCTTTGCAACTGTCCGCACTTCAGTTTGCATTCCTACATCGTGACGTTTGCCTCGAGGCGACCACTCTGCTCAATGCGCTGTTTCCGAACTCATGTATTACATCTTCAAATCTGTGTGCGGCTTTTATCGGCGTGTCCAAAGCGTTCGATTCTAACTCATAAGATTCGATTATCGAATCGGCCCGAGAATCCGGTGTTCCTCCAACATTGACGCATTACATTGCCGACTCCTGCAGGAATGCCACCGTCACGCTCAATGGGTTTGTTCTTCGGTCCCAGCGTAGTGCCTGTCAAGGCGGCTCATTATCCCCGCTTCTGTTCATCATGACAATGGGTGGGGCGTTGGCACTATCTCGATCGGAGCTCGACTACCACTCCCACGACTCACTGGTTAGCGATTTGGCCCACACCAAAGATTTGATCCTCCTAGCTGAGAAACCTACGCGTTTCTCCGAGAAGCTCGCAGCCGCCGCCAGTGCCCTGGAACTATCCCAACTGAAGATCAACACGCAAATAACCAAACTCATGGTCATCCGCAGTGACCATAAAAACAATGTAACTGCCACCTCTGATGAGTTCATCCGGTTCGGCTCGGACATTATCGAAGCATTGAGCGCCTTCGACAAGGTGACCTATCTGGGTATCCCGTTCATCTGGAAGGGTAAAGCATTCACTAATCACTGTCTGCAACTTCGTAAGGTGCTGAAAGAAACTAACACAGTGCCTTTGAAGCCACACCAGCGTCTTGAACTGCTGAGACGGCACCCGATCCCGAAGATGAATCACCCAGTGTTGAGCCGAGTCTGCAGTAACACGCTCAAAGCCATGGATTGTACGATTCGCAAGTTTGTCCAACAGCGGCTCCACCTCCCTAACGACACCCCAATCAGCCACATCCACACCCCGATTCGTTTGGGCAGCTTGGGCATCCCGAGTCTGTCTACCACTATTCCCATCTCATGCAAATATCGAGTGGAGTGACTTCTGTCCAGTCAACGTCCAGTTCTACGGAATATGGTCAGATATAATTCGTTTAGCTCTATCTTGGGGGACTGAACATCCCAGCTTGCGTTTAGGGTGTAGTGTTGACGAACAAGGAGGGAGCACATGCGGCATGGATGGATAAATTCTATCATTCGCTTAATGACCGTGGTCTTCAGGAAGCGTACCGTTCTCCACTCTCCAATCGCTGGCTGTTTAACCCAGATCGCATCTTCCCCGGGATCTTCATTCGTGCCATCTAGCTCCGATGTAGTCTGTTGCGGACTAAAGTCCGAACTTCAAGAGGTGGCTGAAGTGACCACTCAGTCATCTGCCTTGGCAACCGCAGTCAACCGGAAAGCCTTGCTCGTATTATACAATCATGCCCGATCACCCATGACGTGCGTTGTGCCAGACAAAACCGTGTGGTCGAAGGCCTAGCGAAGCGACTGCGCAAGTTCGGCTATTCAGTCTTCGAGGAGCTGCGAGCACCAACAGCCAGCTCGTTCATCAAACCCGATGTTATCATGGTGCGTGACGGCGCTGCTGTAGTGCTTGACGTCAGCATAGTAGATGATTATCGAGTGCAATTCGCTTGGGTAGAAAAGATTACGACATACGGGACGCACTCTCATAATGCCGCCATTCAGTCAGTCTTCCATACATCGGGCTGTGATGTGAACTCTGTTAATCATTCACCTGAAATCATCTCTTTTCATGGTATTATATATCCTTCTTCAGTTAACGTTATTCTTCGACTGGGGCTGCCCTCTTACGCAGTCACGGATTTGTCTGTTGTTTGTCTGTTCTAGGTTCCCTAAAAACCTACGACACATTTATGCAGAGAACCCAGCATTAACTGTTGTCATCTCTCTAACGGTTGTCTCATTGTGGAGGACGTTCTTCTATCTGGATGCGTGAGCCTTAATTGTGCTGGCACTTTTGTGCCCTGAAGAGCTTTTTGAGTTTGACTGACTGACCGCTCCTCTATTTTTTCAATAATTTTCTTGCTTATTTTCCAAAAAACTTCTAAACCCCTTTGTCACATACAACACGAATAACTTTTCATTGAATGACTGGCCCATTAACGTTTGCTATTCTTGTGAGAGGAATTATTAGCTGTTCAGTGTTGCTATTTACGCAGCATTTCACATCTGACAGGCGGCTTGTTTTCACGTTCACCTTTTTATATATCTGTTACCTATTTTTGTTGTCACCGTTTCTTCTTCTCTTGAACGAAGCCATGTACGTTGCTATTCAAAATAAACGGTATAAAACTCGTTAGAAAATTTTTTATTTTAGCGAATAATGACGTCTGACTGAACCACAGCAACAGGGTTCACGAGCTCCGTCCGTGTTAGATTCTCCAGTAATTAAACCGCACTGCGCTCCTTGTGCTGATTCTGATTTCCAAAAGCGTTTCGATGTCTGCATTTCAAATCACGCTGTAGAGGGACCGACCGAGACGCAACTTCTGTCATGCAGTAAGTCTTTTTGATACCTTCGTGAGCAAAAATGGACAGTACGTTTTTATGTTGAAGGGAAGATGGTTTTCTGTCGCCCAAAGAAATAGTCTATCCAAGTCAATTTATCGTATGCCCCTTCTACTGAAGTTCACGCATTATATGAGTAGACTATATCGATATGACTGTCCAAACACGGCATCTCGGTCTGAGTGTAACTTTCTACGAACAGATGGGTTTTATGTGAATAACACTGGCAGAATGCGAGCTTTCCAGGCGTATAAAGATTACGTTTCCCCAAGTGGTGTGAAATGTGGTCATCGGTTGAACGTTTTAGAAGCTTTGACATTGTCTTGAGGAAAGCAGTTGGACGGTGAACCGCAGCACTGTCACACTAGCCCCCACAAAGAGGCGTCGGATGACAGTGTATTTGTTTATTTGTGATTGTGGCCCCACATAATGAATGGTTAGGTGAGGCGTTCACCGAAGCCACCAAGGAGTCCGCGTATTCCATGAAGGAGCCGGGTGGCATATTGTTCGGAATAGGTGACTTTCGATTGCATAGACCCCGAACTGTGCCAGAGATATTCCGATGCCTTCACGAGTACCCAGGTTACTAGGTGTGGACGTGCATGTTCGCTGCATTGAAACGCGAGATTAGGTACGATACACAGGACTCAGTTGTGGTGTGATAGCTGCAAACGTTACTGCTTTTTGACAGGCATTGCAAAATGGTTCATATGATCAAGGAATTCAGAGGAGCAGTGCTCCGAATGGCAATAAGTAGTCTCAGTTCAGGAGGAAACGATGTTATTTTTACAGGGGAACAATGGTGTTCATGATTAAGTTTTGCTGAAAAGCGTTTTGGTTGACCTGTTCGTTCCTACTTACCACGACCTCATGGTGTGCAGCTTGACTGTTTAAATATGCGACGCATCCAAATAACGTTTTTAATTACTAACTCTTAACAGAACGTTCAACGTAGCAGCTGACCGCCATTTTGGGTCAGTCGACGCCAACCAACCATAATTCGGTCTGCAGTTGGTAGTGTGAGAGCTCTGGTCGGCTGTACTATCCTCCAATCAATGGACAGCTCCATTACAGTCTCGTGACAGCAGTTTCGTTTGGACTCACAAAAGTGGATGCACTTGGTTTAGTTTCGGATACTCCGAATATGTACGCGTAGAATGTCTTTAGTTCAGCTTGGAGCTTTCCGCGAGGTCGCCTAATAGACCTTAAGGTTATGTTCAACTACTGCTGTTTATCGTAGACCGACTCCTTCAGTACGCTTGCATTAAAACAAACCTTGCCGTGCCTTTGGCACTCATAAATCTGTGAGTATTTCGCTTTAGCCAGTGCCTCGTCGCTTACGGTCCAGCAGCTCTTGGCGAGACATGCCCTTCGACGATTCGATGGAAAATCGTTTTAACGAGTGGCCAATGATCAACCATGATTACCAGTTGTTCATTCACCTAATTTGTCTCATGTAACTTCTCAGGTAATGTTGGCATATTCGCGCGTTGTGACGCAAATTGGATCGTATATGCAGTCCTCAGTCACGCACCGCTGCAAGTAAAGCCAAACTGTACAGCGACTTGGTCACAACTTTAGCGGGACTGAATGACGTATTGGCTATCATCACAATTCTTTCTATCATTGTGAAATCTAGTTAATAATAATAATATACATTTCTCAACGCATTTGTGAGAAGCACGCTCGGGGGTGCGCGATCATGACAGATATTTACATGCGGCACAAAGCAACACATGGATATAACAATACAAACATGAAACCTGGTGACAACTGGAAACGTAATTAGAGGGAAAATAGTCACAGTTTACAATGTTCGATTTACACATAAGAAAAAAGATAGTTCGTCTGTTCCACAGTTTTCGTCCAAAAAATAAGATGTTAAGCTAATTTATCTTTAACAAGGTTAAGTAAAGACGACGTTTCAAATATTTCAGGGTCACCTTTCAGAATACGTGCAAATATATCTTCGAAGGATTTCGCTGTTATTTGACGAAACTTCGAGCGGAAAAATGTTGAAATAATTCAGTTTGGACGAGGGAGGACGGGAAATTCCAAAATCCAGCGAAGAATTGAACAGACTTCAGCGCGGGACCACGGTGACCGCTGGAAAGCGTTGAAAAGTTAAAATTCTCACTAATCGCTCGGCTAATATGAAGTTTAGGGTTCCCATTCATCGCGAGAATTTTCTTTGCATTATGGATGCCCGTGGGAATGAGAAAAAGAGCGCAATTTCATGAGTTAAATGGGAAAATGTGAATTAATCACATGTAATATGATGATCAATGTAATCGTTATAATTTTTGCAAAACCTTTACGCGCTGTGAATATTTTTGTGTTTTTCCAATAAAGTATATAACATTGGCAAATAATTGTTATGGTATTCTGCGATAATTGGGTAACTATAAGCTATTTCCGGTCTGGTTATCACGTGACGATCAGAACGGTTCACCACCTGGACGGCATCACGCGGAAGTCTGTATGTGTTCTGTTTGGCCTAGATTTGCGGTGACGCCAAAAATTCTGATGGCCATGACATCCGTTTCGATGGCTGCAGTCAGTGCTTGGGTATCACTGTGGAATGGTTTGGAAAGCTTATGATAAAGATGTTTGAGAAGCTTTTGTTTTGGTGAAGTTGAAGGCTGAAATAAGTCTTTCACCTTTATGCGGCAAGGTGCCCCGAAGACCACAGATGTTAATTCCGTATACTCTAGCAATATGGGTTTCGACTGGATATCTGATGTAAGCTGGTTCACCTGTGAAAGGCGAGTCTGCCATTTTAGACGTAGTAAAATAGTCTGATCGGTATGTCGTTATTCCGCCATCCCGATCTCATTCTGGATCACGACGGATGACGTTGAGCCTGAGCAAACGCAGTTAGCTATCTTTGAACTCTGACTGAAACAAAGATTTAGCGATAACAACTAACTTAGCAGCAGCGCGGAAACTGCGCAAATCCACCAACTTGTATCGCAAAATGTTAACGGTGTGTATAACGCCACCTGGAGCTTGTCTCGGTGGACTTTCACTACTGGGTGACCAGACAGAGTTGGTTATAAAATTAGTGCCAGAGCTAATTTTAGAAACGTTTTGACTGTCGGCGTTTACGGCATTTTTTGCAGTCGGCCTCTTGTTCAACTGTCGGAAGTGCTACTGAGTTCACTGGCCGACAATACCTTCACCGCTGGATGTGCTAACGAAACTTAAGTCAGTAAGAGCTTGTCTCTGTGTATTCCGTCAATCTACGTGAGGCATTATGTTAGTTTCAAGAATCACATGATCAGCGCAACACAAGCCCAGTGTAGCTAAAGCCATCTTCTCTAAACCTAGAATGATTCTGAATAATCTGGTACTTTGAGCAGGTCAATGTATACGGAGCATATTAATCGACAAAGCCGTTCATCCCAGTCTCCTGCGGATAAGCGACTAATGAGCACTTGCATGGATTATTTTCAAACATCTCGGGATGCAGAATTAAAGTATGTCGTTCATCTGGCATGACGAGGGATTGCTTGTAAGTGATGAACCAGATGCTTGAAGCGTTCCGATCTAGTTGGTTCACTCCTGACCTAGGTGCCAATTCGCTGCTGTGCCGGAAGGCCGGAGACCAATGATGAAGCGTTTTCTATGTACAATGATGATTCTTATTGATCTCTTAGTCCGCTAGGTCCCTCGGCCACGAAAGAATACTTATAGCTTCAGGAGTGTACGCTCATCGGTCCCAGAATATCGATAAGACACACCACTGATTACTACTGTATGCATCCTGTCAATGAGATATGATTTTCCAGCGATTTCAACGATTTTTTCACGGGTTCACGGTTGGAAACCTAAGTCATTCGGACCCAGTCAGTTTGTCTGATTCGATGCCTGTGGTTTTCTTTTGACATAAAAGGCATTCATTGAAAATAGGGTGCGGCGCTAACCTTATGGATTACAGAGAATACTGAGAACAGAGTAAAATGCTAATCTGAAAACTTTTTAAGTGAGTGTGAATCTAGTAGCACTTTGACACGGACCCTAGAAGAGCAGCTAACAACATTTGGTGGAAGGTCCTGCCTGTGGTTAATAACGCTACAAAGTAAGAACTGTTGCCTAAGGAACGTTCGGGATCGAATGTCACAAAGCTCCTTTTCGTGACCACTTCGACATTTGTCTAATATTGGGATGAAGAATTGCTATACATGCCTTGTGCTAAAACAAAGTGCGTAAGGATTAAGTCACCGCTGAACATCACCGAACAATAATGGCTTCCATCTTTGTGAACACTCAGTTAATGTGCCCATACCGACAACTCTGTTGAGGCTACTCTTGTTTCCGAATTTCCTGTTAAGTAAATAGGCGAATATTGCGCAGCGGAACTGAGGTCCAACACGAGTTGACTGTTGGTGTGACTAACTAGTTATGGAGTAATTATACTTCATACAGATTCCGTCCAAATGGAGTCGGATTCCGGTACCGTTAAAATGTTGAACAACTGGTTTGATGGCAGGGATGTCCTTTTTCAAGCCGGCGTATACGATTTGATTAACATACTCAATCAGTGGTCTTATACAGACCCCGTGGAGCGATTGAGAAGCATACCTGTCTAAGCGGTGAAAGGCTCTTTCCATCATCCCAAGAGTCCCAAATCTCTTTTGGCAGCCATCTGGTGGTGATGGAAAAAGGATAAACTAGTTGACAGCCAAATACCTAAGTTTTTTAAGGTCAACTTTAGTGATATTTGTTACATTTTGTGCATTACTTATCACGAATGGGTTCTCGGAGTCTTCTCCGAGCGACATATGTGCGCACAAGCTGCCGTTTGGAGGGAGACTTCAGCCATCCGACCAGCGCTCACTACGGTCAACGTCAATCTGCAATGCACTGGGATCAAAAGCATTCGAGATCCTCAAATCGTCAACAGCTAATCGGCTTAAGTGGACTAGGTTTTAGGCAAAGTAGATGTTGTGATGAACGAACGTTTAGTAGATTACTTAAATGTAGAAAAGGGAGTACTATCTGGTAGAATATAATACTTGTGATTCATAAGAGTTATCGACTATTCTAGACGCGGCTGCCCGTAGTGAGTTACCAGATAGTTTTCAAACTTTTTTGCCATCCACTATCCTGGACTTTTGGTGGACAACGCAAAAACGAGAGACCCATTGCCAACCATCTTTAACAAGAACTCGTCCTGTGGATTTATACTGTATTGAGTGAAATATAAGGACTGGTCAGTGCGAACTTGTGACCCAAATCTGCGAGAGTTTGGCTTTATATTAATTCCTTACATTCACCGCTAGCGGTGCCATGTTTGGCTGTGGATTAGCCATGACTGGATTTGAATATTAAGTGCGAATGTCTACATTCTACGCATATATAAACAACAGGTTGCTTGTAGGGTGTTGACAAGTAGTTCTGTAAACCACAACTCGAACAGACCGGTTGCACCCGTTGTGACTGCACCTGTGACAAGGGACACATGTCTAGTTTCACCAAGTACTGCTAGCTGATACACTACAGTATTTACGGTGTTGAGTTGCCAAGTGTGATGAACCACTGAGCTGACTACAACAATCATTTCTGATGTTGACTTGTTGTGCATTAGATTGAGATGCGGGCTAAGGTAAGGTGACCTTGGGGTCCACCGTCAGCCATGAATACTTAGTTTGCAACCACAGGGCACAAAACGTTTAGTAAAATAAGGAGACGTAATGGTGCAACTGATGTACCCCGTGGGCACGGTTTGGGATGTTTGCTCTCGTTTTCGTTGCAGCCCACTGAATACGCCCCAACGCATTCGTGTCTTTTTGAATCAATTGAATATAGCAACGTGTTCAAGCAATGGTCAAACGTGGACTCCGTGAAAAGCTTGCACATTATTTCGTGTTGTACTTTGGACTGTCTGTTTTATCATGTTCGATATCGTTTTGAGATGACGGCAGGAAAGCAGGTGGGACGACGGGCAGATTGCTTGACTGTTCTTGAAGTCAGTTTCGGAAACCACCGCAGCTTCTGGGGCAGTGTCTGTAGTGTGCGCGTTCCCAGACTCACCACCAGGGGAAATGTGTGCAAACGTCATTGCTACAGGCAGCCTAATCCTATGAATCTTGCTTGACAGCACTGCGGTCAGTTTGACAACTGTTGGGGTCATGTGAATTTCAGATTTCGAAGTCGTCTAGTTACAGCAGAGGGATATGGAGATTACGTCTGGAAGGTCGTTGATACGAGTCAAAAATAGTAACCCCCAAACTTGGGCATGGAAGAAGTGACGGGGGGAAAAGCATCGACCTCAGAAGTTCGACTACTTGAAGGCAGAGCTGCCTAGCGTTGAGTCTCTTCCTGAAGGCTGTGTACCCCTAGGGTGTGTTGTAGTAAACCGTGAGGCACTTGCCCGAACACTTTGACGAAATCAAAGAGAATAGCGTCTTAGACATGACCATGAACCTCGGCTTTGACTAGGCCGTCCAAGATGAGGAGCATTTCAGTAACGTATGAAAGATTTGACGGGGGCTTGTACACGGCCTCAGATAATAGGAGATGCGTTCTAACAGCTTCCGAAGAGTGTTAGTTGTACCAACCTGTCGGATGCTAGCGGGTGGGTGTCAGCCGCCAGACCGATAAGCAGGAATCACTTTAGTCTCTTCCCATTCAGGAGGTATGACGCCGTCAAAATCAGAGCCTGGGTAATCTATAAAGTGATTTTAAAAGAAAACAGTACACTTCTCCAACAAATTTGGTGCGCACCCATTGACCTGAATGGGTCAGACTTTGAAAATTAAGACTGTGCGACGTTTACGGAGAAGTTTGCTGGTGGATGGGGTTGGCGCAAAACAGTATTGATAGGTTAGATGCAGAGAGTCAGTGTATAATAATAATGATATATTTCTCAGCTCATCTGTGAGAAACACGCTCAGATGAGCGTGATCAGTAAGCACATTTCGAGGTGAAACATACCGTACAAATGATTGTAAATTGCACAATATACCAATTATGGAAATAAAACAACAAAACGGATATGATAATAAGGGAAAATTCTAATTTATGAAGATGCAGTTAGCTTACTTGCTCCTAAAACGATAGTTCTCAAAATTTTCAATGTTCGACAAAAATGCTGAGCAGTTACATTAATTCTCGCTTCGCAAGTTTAACACTGGCTTTATGTTCAAGGTCATGTCACAGAAAAAACTTTCACGACGGAGGAAATGAACATTCGAAGGGTTTCGCCAATATTTGATGGAGACGGCTCCGGGGAAACATGTAGCAACTATTGTGAACACGAAGAAATATAGGAGGACCCCAATTTTTCCAGAGAAATGGAAGATCTTCTGGACTGGACTTCGCTATTTTCTCAAAATAGACGGAATTTCACGAACTTCGCTAACTGTCCAACCAGTACGGGATTTTGATTATGGAGACGTTATGGAATATTGTCTCGCGTTAGAATTTATCTTGGAATCAAAAATGGAAAACAAAATTACGTGATAAACAGGAATACGTGAAATGGTCCTCTGAAGTATGACAAATAATGGAATCTGATATTTTCTGACCAAACCTTTTACAACAATGTATAATTTTGTGTTAGTTATCAAAACATATATCTCCAACAAAAAGTTGTTGTCGTACAACGCGAAAAGAGATCGATTCACAGCTTTTTCTAGTATACGACTACAGCCGAATTCCGATTTAGTATTTACGCCCGTTATGTAAAATGGAAAAGATGTATGGCAACACGGGAAGGCTGTCAGGTGGTCTTTTAGGATAGGAAGAGGAACATATTTGCATGTAATCATGTGAGGCGAACAGGCTAAGCTATATATATTTCCCAAACAGTTTCAACGTTCACAGCTAGTCGACAACTATACACGACCAGCAATCATTAAGCATGGATTAAGAGTACCCCAGGATTGTTTGGTTACTACAAACGGGGGTGTGTATGATGTTACCATGCGTTGGCTATAGTGTTGTTCCTCAGCTGCAAGTTTTGGACATAACAGTGTACCCGATCTATCCTACTGGAGAAATAACATGCTTCAAAATTCGGAATCTTCTCGAATGGTGAAGTTGATAGCTTTGATCAGCTCGAAGTGTGTGTGGCGTTGCATCATGTGGTATAGGTTTACCCTGGGATGTTGTCAGATTAAATCAGATGTTTAGACGTTATCTGGTCTGTTTTTAAAGATATTGTCTCCATGCAGGAAGAGTTTGAAAATAAACTTGACGTTCCTTAATGTCAGACAGCGGTTTCAAGAGTCCTCCGTTCCTGGCTATAATTTTGATTTATTTTTCGCGGTATTTGCCGTTTTGTCAACTTCATTCATGGTCTTGTTTGAACACATCATCATCATTATCATTATGAAACCCGACTTCACATTCAACGTTACTCTATTCACATGTCCGCAGTAGTATACCTTTATCTTTTAATTTAACGTAACGTCTGTTTACAGTGCCAACATTTAGTTCATTTCCATAAACTTTACATCGGCCGTAAACAGTTGAACTGTATCCGAATTCATTACTTATAATATGATTCACATTACGATTTACCACATTTGTTAATATTTGTAATATTAACGCACTAAATATGCTGTGCAAATGTTGGGAAGACAGCGTTCAACCGGACTGTTTGGAGGAATACCAATCGGAAGGGCAATCGCGAGTTCACCGAGCAGTTATTGCGCGGCCGAGAACGAAAGCGCGCTGTACGCAAACGAACCATCGGTACCATAGACCGTGATGGCATGACTATGGCGTTGCGATGTGTGCGACCGCGAATACGCCGGCCGTTTGGGGTTAGTAGGTCACCAGCGTACTCATAGTGCACCGTCGACGAAGAGAGACCACAAGTAGGCTAGCCTCAGGTAGGTCATTTCAGTATATCCGTTCTGTTTTTGTTAATGAATGCACTGATCGGGAACAAGGCCGTTTGACAACCAATCTGCTGCTCTTTTCAAAAGTGTGGTATCTGTGGTCTTCTACTTACTCTTTTTTGGGCTTTGTTGGTGTATTGAATGGTGAATCGTCTGTCTGATCTTGTCGTAGCTCAACTATCAGTTTTGTTTTTCAACTTTCTCCCCTCTGGAATGCACTGACATGCACTCGTATACTGAAATGTTTCCTGTATTGCATTTCAAACATCTTCCTCCTTGGCATAGATCTTGTCATTGCAGTTTCTCTCACTGTTTATTTTCCGAGAGATAAGGGTTTCTTTTTCCTGCTAGCCATTCAATATGCTACCCGGCATTGGCCGGCTGGACCCAAAGGCATCATTCACGCACCTACTGGTCTTATTCCTTCGGGTTTACACCGAATACGTGGCGTGTGAGTGGAACCACAAGTGGTGCAGCGCCAGCCACTTGCGGTGATGGTTTAAATTTCAGCGATTTCAGCGATTGATACACGGGTTCAAGGCAGAGGCCCAAAGGTCCCAGATCCAGTCGGTTTTTCTTGTTTAGTGTCAGGCAGGCGTCTTTCGGCGTCTTTCGGCTTCGGCCACTGTGACAGGCTAATCCGTTTCGGATGCCGCCAACTATGACATATTCACCACTGGAATTGACTGAACGATTTGTCATGCTTCCGCTGCACCGTTATATACGTTTGTAAACCTGATCGTAATTTACTGTACACTTTAATTATTTGCTATTGTATTTGAAGAACCACTTTCGATAACAGTATACATATTTACGTATAGTCATCTACCCTCTGCACATTTCAAGATATCTATATATACACGTATCCAGCCCAGACCATGCGTAAGACTAGACTACCCGAACGCATAATTCGAATCTTCTGGTGACTTAGCAGTCAGCATTGCACTTTTTGATTGAAATGGCAACACCAAACTCTAGTTTTTGAGCACCATCTCCGTCTTCTATTTTCGGGCGGTTTTTTGGATGGTAAAGCAATTGCACGATGAAGCTTTCTAGCTGCTCTCAACGCTTTGCTATCTTAGGTTGCGTGTGGAATAACTTATTCGATGTCGTTCAAACCTATCCTCCAATGACGTTCATCTTCAGTTATGATGACTTTTTTAGTTCGACAAACCTCGACTTCTCGGCGGATCGTTCTAGTTTCGTCGGCCCTTTGTTTTGTTTGTAAGCAGAACATGCGCCAATCCTTTGCCATCAAGACGGCTCTTTAGGGTTATCATAACTTTTGCCCATTTTTATGTTTTAATTGGTTACGTCACTACATGTGCGACGTTCCAAGAAACTCGGCGATCACGCGTGCTGCAAGTATGATCTGGCAGCCCAACTTACTCAAGTACAGGCTTGCATGATGATTTTGTGCCCTCGAAGTCTGCACGTAAGTGAAAATTTGCTGGTTTTTGCCACATTTTAAGCGCTCCAGATTGTGATACAGGTTGACTAAAAACGAAGCTCTGAGTGCTAAACAGTGCTCATTTTGGCGAACACCAAAACACATTTAGATTTCACTAACGGCCATACAATGGGGAATAACTGCGCGATTGTCAAATGGACAGCCAGTGCGTCGTTGTGTCGACCAGAAAGAGGAGCATTCAACAAACTTGCGCGGCATGAACGGCCTGTCAATTACATGAATCATTTGTGGCGGGTCCGAAGTGGTCAGGTAGGTCTCCATGGGAGTAATGCTGAGATGATCCATCGAGCTCTGAAAGTTTTACCGAGAAAAGTTGAAATTCTGTTGCCTTTGGTCGTGTTATTCTATCAGGCAGCACAACAAATCGATGGCCATGTTTTGGTGAGCTCCGCCTCGGAAACAATGAAGTGGTTACCTGATCTACGTGATGGTTTCCGTCAGGGATTATCACGTTCAAAGAAGGGATTTTTCCTGGATTATTTTCCGGTGGTATGCCGACTTGTTGGGTCAAGAACGGCCTGATATTGACGTTCTTCCGGGAACCTGTTTCGGCATATTTGAAGTTGCCCTGGGACTTTGAAGTCACTCAAAACAAGCTAAAGTGCTGAGCTGGGGTAAAAGTATCTGTGTGAAATAGAACTGATGCATCACCCGAAAGACAGGCCGAAGGTGAGTGATACAGAAGTCTGGTAACGGCGAGTCTTGACCGGAAGCCAGGCCGTATATCATTAATTGGGAGACGTTACTGGTGCGTGAAAAAGGTGGAAGCAAAGTTGAGTGAAAATAGACACCCGTGCTTCTACGTATTATGTCTAGGTGTTGATATGAAAAAATAAATAGTCGAGTTTCAAGCCCCCGGTAATTGGCCTCTGGTACTAACCACATTTCAGTGAATTTGACAAAGTATTAAAGAATATTTTACGCTAGCTGTTTAATACAGCTTTTTAATAACATTAACATATAGGTTCGGTTTCGCGAGTTCAACGACGATTGTGTGGTCAGTTTTTAATTGTTTCAACACTTCACGAGCGTTGGTTCAAAGGACACTAATTAAAAAGACTGTGGAAGCGCTGTTATGAATGAAGCATATACCAATAATTGAAGAAGTTTCTAAAAAAACGTGGATCTGACGACGTTTCAAAACGGGCTGTGGAAGAACAACTAGTGGGGTTAAAAGGAAGGTCGTTTTAATGGCTAATAAAGCTGTAGAACAGTAATTGCTATCAAAAGAAGTTCGAAGAAGAACGCCACGAAACTTCCTTTCAGGCCCACGTCAACCACCATCGGTCGGTATGATAAAAGGACTCCAAGACTCCAATGCTGAAAATAAAGTCTGTGAGTTGTGATCTACTGCGCAATCGTTGAAATGTGGATGAGTGATGAAAAAGCTGCACCCCATAAATCGCGCCACAGACTCATAGCCACTTTGATGGGTGCACTCTGAACATCCTCAAAAACGGTCATACGGGTACCCAAATCACTGCACACGACCCAATTCACGTGATGAAGCAGCAGCCTCAGTAACTCACATAAAAGTTGGAAACGCCCGTTTTTGAGGAAAAACTCTTTTAATCAGCTCAAAAGTAACAGATTTCATATGCAACCCTCCAATGGTGGGACGTGAAAGATAAGTCTGACAACAGATGTTTAGATACGCCCTTAGGTCGAATTCAACAGTGTATACGGTGCATGAAGGGCTATGAATCACGAATGCGTCACCACGGTCCACATCAAATGACATATGTGCGGACAAATTTTTAGGTTGGAGGAGACTCCAATCGTCTAGTCAGCGCATGCTCAAATCAAGATCAATCTTGAGTGCGCGGGAATGGTTACCATCCTGTATTTTGATATCTTCAGCGTGACCCAGACAACGCATTTGACAGCCAGGCACCGCCAAGTAAGGGGGACGGTAAAGGGGAATGGCGCTCACTCAAACAAACGGTCATTGGTTAGGTCGGAGCAGGACAATTGTTTGCTCATGGAGAAATGATAAGAATTATGATTGGCTCAAGAAAAAATATAAAAGAGAAATTTCTGATTTTGATATTCAGAAGTTCGCATGGATCACGCTGAATAAGAGTGAGGGAGGGGGTTGCAGTAGCTGGTGTTAGAATAAAGGTGGGTAATACGGATTATTCTTAGGAAAAATAATAAAACACAGCCGCCTTTTAATACTAATCAAACGAACGGCAATCTCAAAGATGGTGCAACAGACCTCAATAAAGTCAACACGCGCGGCCGGCTCTGAGCTAAGTCATGTTGCTTGGAAGCAAAATTATATCACTTGATCAAAAGTGTGTGGGAATAGCGCTCCTTGCCAAAATTTCATATATTTGCATGAGACACTAGTAAAGCTCGCTGACGATTATCTACCGGCGGTTTGCGTATCGCCCGCTCTGTAGACTTAGGTGACCGTGGCTTCCCTTCATGCGCCTGAGAAAATGTCACTCTGCAATGTTTGTACAAACAGCTCAAGAACAGGTTTTGCCGGACCATCAACTGCCCTTTGGAGAAGCTGAGGTTGATCTGATATAGGCTCGCCGTAACATATGCCTTGACCATGAATAAAATGCCTTCCACATCCAGTTTGGAAAAGTCAGCAATAAGGAGTGCAGCGCAGAATGTTCTCTAGACGCAGAACAGAGCCCAGTTGGTTGTTCCACGTTGAGGGCAATAAAATTGTTCGTCCTGGTTAACTCGGTAGCAACTAGAGGGCAAGGAGAAGTCTTCCTCTCTTGAGGCCACAACAAAAGCGCTAAATAATTATTGGTCATCAACTAGTGCATATGCAAAAATAGAAGTTCCCCCCGGGAAAAGTCGCACCGGGATCTTGCATAGTTCAGTGTATCCACGGATTCCTGCTTGCTTCTAGGTCGAATGGCTTGAAGAGACGCTTAGGCCGTCTGACTGCCTGGTAAGATTTTGCTTCTTGGATAGGTGAGAACGGTCATTAAATAAACAACATGTTTTCTCAAAGCCGAAAGATGACATGATGCTATACGTTAACATTTCATGTGCTCTCATTAGTCGCAAACGTAAACCATACCACTTATCTACAGCATACAAATTAAGACAGACAGGGACTAGACACGCCTACATGCACACCAATTATTATGTGATAACGGCCATGGCAGCCCGATGGGTTGTTTCAACCACATTTGTGCACACTACGTCGGTTGGTAGGTTTGGATGAGTATCGCTTTGCAGAAAGCTAACAACTTCGGGTTTAGACTGACCTACTAAGGTCATTCAGGATATTGTTGCGCAATCGAAACCCGAAGTTGTTAACTTTCTGCAAAGCGACACTCATCCAAACTTACCAACCGACGTAATGTGTACAAGTGTGGTTGAAACAACCTGTCGGATTACCATGGCCGTTATCGCATAATAATTGGTGTGTATGTAGTCGTGTCTAGTCCCTGTCTGTCCTAATTTGTATGATGTGTACAACTCCCATGTTTTACGTTTCAGACTGATGGAAGTAAATGAATTGTCAGCATATCACAACATATTTCCTCCTTCTGCTCTGATGAAGTTGTTAGGAGGAACTCAGTGCCTCAACATGTTTTATGCAAAAGAAGTGGATGAGAAGAGAAAGTGTACACTTTGTGTGGTGCAAATAATTCGCTTACCTTCCGAATTACCACGTGGAACACAGTAATTCTAGTTTACGCACGCAAACTCCCGGAAGAAAAAACCGAGATGGCCTTCCAGATTTTTACAGCCAGACTGAGTAGATTTTTGAAATGAGAACTCTTGCCAGTGGTTTAACCAGTAAGAGGTAAGATCAAAGACTAGCTATGATTGACCACTCTGAAAAATAGGCAATGTGGTGGTGCTGCCGGACATTAGGTAGTTTGACTAAGACGATGCCGCCTCGGGGCGCCAGAATGCAATGTCTACAGTTTCTATAACGCCAACATCGACATGGAAGACAGAAATCCGTTTTCACCATCCAAGCATACACTGACGACCGGTTCATATGAGATGCACTGAAGCCGCTCTAAATAAGGTAGGAAAAGGCTGTATTCTCAGGAGATTTATCACATATACGAGGAAGGCGGCTTTAAGCGGGACGATGTATGGAGGTGGACGACGGATATACCATACCAGTTGTGTAATGGCTAAGCATACCAACACAAATCCATCTTGCACCATATTTATCAGAATCCTGGAACCTCTTGAGGATTATGAAAGTCGGAAGACTGTGGAGAAGGACGATCGCAAAATACCCCATTCATCATTGGGCGGTTCCGCTGGGCAAAGTGAACATCCGAAAATACGAATTTTAATGGCGTCCACGTCACCTGTAAGCTCATTTTGCGAAACGAAGGACAGAGGTCTAGATGTCGTTGTTGAATTGCCTAATTTTTGACATTATTTTGAGCAGACGGATAATTTTTATATAGACGCTCAAAACTTTCCTCCTCGTTTGTTCTTGCAAAGAGAGAAAACCCTGTGAGACAGAACGTCGAAGTTGCGAACCAAAAGTGAGGATGGTACTGTAAACGACAGTGGAATTGCCCTGCCGACTGCCTCTGAAGTCTGCCAGGTGCGGCCGCAGACGCTACAGCACTGACCAAGCCTATACCGGCGATCATACAGGATGCCTGACCCGCATTTTTGACATCACACACTAAAGCTCTAGTGTTCCCTTTAGATTCTTTACTATGGATGGATAACTGAAAGTTTGCAACCACAGAGACTTTGACTGCCTCATCCGTTTGGATCAAAGTGGAACAAAGAAATGCGTTTCGGTTCAATGGAGGTCCTCCCGACATAAGCCTTCAGTCTTGAACTCTCCAAAAAAGAAGTTTGTGAAGGAGTGTTTAGTAGCTATTGGTGCGGACACTGCGAAAGACACTAACTGAGCAATCGCCTCCTATTCGGCACACGAGCTAGCGTTGGAAATTCAATGATTTGTCTGACGTCAGTAGAAGCGACATCCACACTTTCTACTACAGACACATGTAAATAAGTAGACACCGCAGACTATATACCACAAACTTATTCGTCAGATATATTTTAAAATCAGTCTTGATCTGAGCTTTGGTTCTGCTCGCCTATAACACCTCTAACTCTTATCCGACGAGCAGTCAAGCAGCACGCCGTTTAGTGCTCAATGCACAACTCACTAGAGAGGCCGCCTGCTATACAACACAAAAACTGGAAACTCCATCGGCAACATTCGTTTTCCTTCGTCATTTCCATTTCCACTTCTGTTTTGCTATATTTAGTCTATCCCATGCTAAGTTTTGTTTGTGTATTTAGTGTGACGCACTATTTCGGGCTTAACATAAATTGCTTTGTAACCCCATTATCATACGGCAAGTTACCCGTGACGTTACGGACGCCTGCAGTGAGTCTTGTAAGTGATAAAGTTCGGAAGCAACTCTTTGAAATATGGCCTTCGAAAAATTGGGTGTTTAATTAGTAGCGCACGTTGTGTTTGAGGACCGTCGTGTGTTTGATAGAAAGTCGGTAACCACGCTTTCTTTCTTAATTGACTCTTTTCTCGCTGAGTCTTCTTTTTGTGGACACAATCATCTTGATAGTGGCTGCAACTTTCCTCAAGAGAACGGACACGACTGTTCGAACCACGCTCGACAAATCATTCTATCCACAAATGGTAATCTCAGTGTATTACGAATGGTTGGTATCACTTATCTACCGAAGCTTGTTCTCGCGCAGGTCATTTACTCTTACTCCAAATTTCAGTAGATTTGCTTATGTGTACCGTGATTAAAGCTGCGCCTCATTGTTCCGTTATCCCGCGACTGTTGTATCTCGTCTTGTTCACTTGAAGCATTAATCTGGGAACGTGCGAACGTGGTGGATTCAAAAGGGAACACGTTATTAACAAGAAACTAGCCATCACGATCGTCCTTTGTGGACCGGTATTGATTGCATGGCGACCTCAGAATTTATGTGTGCTGATTGCATGACAGCTGCAGCTATTCTAGATCCAGTTTACTGCTGGACGCCGATAGCAGGTTAGCGGTTGCTGGACCAATCAATACAGTCTCGGAATGAAGTGGGTTCATCGCTACTGTCATCTGGATTTTCATGCTGTTCGTCACTGATAGCCTGGAGACGAACCCACATATACTCCTCGGTGTTTTATAACTTGTCATTCAAGCAAAAATAGAGAAAACGTCATTAAGAGGAATGTTTTGTCTCGTGACCCCTCCATCTCGAACGTTATGCCTGGCATCGTTAACCCTGCTATTGGAGTGACTACAGAAAATTCTTTATTCCGAAACTTCATACCTTAAGCTCTGAGACTTCCATTATCTTGCAACAGCAGGAAACGCGGTGATCCGCAAGTAAATTCTGGGACAATTCCGGTCCAGCCCCGTTATTCATGTAAAGGTAGGGCTGGAGAACCTGATCTATTGTGAACCAGTTAGAGAATCTTAAGTAACAGTGTCTGCCGACTTCAAACACTCACCGTTGCCGATCTATCATCTCGTGATTCAGACTGCAGTTTAGTTACAAACCGAAAACAACTTAGAGATGATAATTAGCACGATGCTATCTTTACTGTGCCTGAAAATGAGGCCGCATCGCTATATCACAGAGGTAAGGTATACCGGCGATTAAAACCACATTCGAGTAGGTCACCAGTATTCTGTGGGTTGCGTCTATCCAACGAAAACACAAACCCATGGCTTATTCAAGCCATTATGGTATATCAAACCGATGCGCAAAACGCACTGTCGGTTGCGTCCGAGTCTCTAAAATTAGGTAACGGTCACATTTAAGCCAGACCAAATTCCTTCTGAGGAATCAGGAAAGCGCGCTGAGCAGTAACCCTAAAGCAGGATTCTCCTGGTTACGTTGGCAACCTCGATCTGACCAAACTTACAGTGTAGGAGTTCTAAAGTAGCACCACGTCACTTGCCCAAGAGAAATATGATCGAAAATGCATTCCAGTGAAGCCAAGTTGAAATGTGCAGGAGTGAGTTGCCTGGTTTTTGGGCACCTCCTTGTGCTCGTTCACCTTGAATCTATTCATGAACAGGGGTAGTTGGGAGTGAAGCTCCTCAGGACAGACGTTACGTGCCACACTCCAAAATTGGCGCCGACGTTATTCTGACCTGCTTGAATCAAGGCGTACTACCACTTGTATGAGGATATTATCCATGTCATTCGAATGAGTGCAGCTTACGAAGTCGACCAACGGGAAGGTTGATACTGCAACAGAAGCAGATGGTCCACAACAGCTGACCCTTATAAATAGCATAGAAACCTGTCCTGGTGGGAACATACTTGATCAAGAGCTAGGTATAATGGAACCGCCATGCAACTGATCGTTAGCACGTCAGTGAACACAATACTCTCATTGCTTGCTTCACAACACATACGGCTGCTTGACTGATAAGAGACGCCGCTCTGCTTGCACTTGCTGAATTGTTCGTTCGATCACAGTTGGTTCAGACTCTTCGGCTTGAAGACGGGAATGATTTACAAGGCACCTACTAGAACCGTAGATTAAGCCAGAAGGTGCACGATGTTGATTACGTCAATGTCAGTTGCATTATTTCTGGGCTGCTGTGCCCTGTTTGATCAGTGTCCAAAGGTAATAAAACGTTTCACTACTCTCCTTAAATAAACTTCGTTAGGTCTCTTCATTCTTACTTCAACTACTGCTACCGTTTCTCCTACTGATAACCAATCTGAGCTCTGTAAATTCCTAAATACCAAAATTGGTTATATTTTTCACTCCTATTTTTCTCATGTAACTTATAATCCTTATCATTTCTCGGTGCGCCAACAGTCGCCTCGCTCCAGCCCAACCAGTAACTTTTCTTTTAAATAAGCTCAACCCTGTTCCATCGTTCTCCATTGCTGAGCGGTGATTAATTGTTGAGCTTATTGTTCTTACCCACCCTTTGTCTGAATGCCAAAGATTTTTACGCCTGAGGTGAGATTCGATTTTCTTGAACGTTGATTCGGTTGGTGTCGTGTTAAATCCAGATTTTATGAGCGCCTTCCCGTTCGTCTTTTTGGAGAGAGCTTATCTTCTTTGTCGTTGGGTATCAAGAAAGGCATCCATTGGATCAACAACTCGGTTTGAACTCGGATTGCGAAAGAATAATTCACTACATAGTAATGTTCTACGACGGACGACAGTGGAACTTCGAGGTCTCATTACTGGCATCTTTAGCTTTCACAACACTTACTCTGTTACCGACTAGTCTTTTAGTTCTGATGCTGAAGAATTTGGCAGACACTTGGCTACTACTAGTTTTACCGTGAACAGAAACCTGTGCGAAAGATGGTTCAGCGGGCCGATATGGTCTCAATCAGACTTCATACTAACCAACAAGCAATAAGTGGTTAACGGAACATAATTTTGTGTTCCACTTGATTCAAATGGCCATGTAATAATCGTCTGTTGTCTTGCCTGTGACGCCTGCAACAGCTGCCGCAAAAAAGTTGACAGGCGAAAATTATCGGAAAGCTGACTTGTACGAGATGCAGGAGTATATTTGTGATGTCATCCATGGACGGATCTAACCCGTTAGAAGTTGAGAGGTAAAGTTCAACTTACATCTCCTCGCTGCGACTGCTGCAAACACTCCGCTTTCTTGCCTCAGTGCAGTCCATCGCACGTTGTGGCTAAAACTAACTACCGAGGAGCTATACAAAAAGGATTATTTACTGGACATCCTTCAACTTCCTGAGGGTGTAATCTCTGTCCGGTTGTGCCAGTGCGTTTGCGACAAACGTGTAACCACTGTAGAGTTTAACTATTGGGCCCGGCAATTCTGACTGACGCAGTCTGTAATCGATTACGCCAATAAATCTTTTGGTCAGTTGGTATTATTGACCAAATCCAGGACTGTTTCCCCAACAGTCGTAGGCCTCACATGTCTGTTGATATGTGGCTCTGGAAAGGAAAATATTCTGCACACTCGGTCTGCCGTGTTATTTAAATTAACCCAGAAAAATTCCGTGGGTATAGGGAGCAGTTGCAGTCGGCTGCTGAAGCTATGTCCGACTTTCCAACTCACAAACTGCTGGTCAACTGATTGCACTTGAGTTCGAGTAAATCACGGAGACCGAGTGAAATACCGTCGTCGTCGCCAATTATTTCTCCATTAGAGTTGCAGATGAATGTTTTTGAGGGAGCACCGTGATCAGCGATTCAGTCATAGCGATCGACAGCAGCTACTGTCTAGGTATTTTTCGAAAACTGCAGTAACTAGGTCTTGGGAAGAAGGTATGATTATCGCTAAATCTTCACCCGGAGAAACTGACAACACCGTACGAGTAAGTGGAAAACTCCAGCTCCATTTCGTACATAAACTGGGGTCAGACAGGACTCCACACTGGGCCCACAATCAATTTTTGTTCCTGCGAATTGATGTTTATTCAGTTCTAATGTATGCTGATAATTTAATGGCATGGTGGGTACTAAGATCTACACAGGATAGGGATGTCCGCTTAGGCGGTGTGGATACCACGTTCTGCCGGGCAGCGGAGGATCAAGTGTCGTTTAACGCAGTGTGGTCTAAAGTCGTGGATATTCAATACTCTCTATCTAAGGATCACCATCTTAAGGATGCTACGTTATCCATGGCCAACTGTGAAGGAGACCTTGGCACAGCAGTGACATCCGATTCCGCACAGAGCATTCATACTTTGCCTTAACCAGAAAGCCAAACGGCGGATTGGTTGTGATAAGCAACCCACCTGGAAAATTCTCCGTGGCTTGTTTTGCTCGTCTTTCCATCATTTTAGACAGGTCGTGGTTGAGAGTGAATGGCCACCTGTACACCTTAAAACTTGAACTGTCCAGCGATGTGTTAACAAAATGGCGGGTGGTCGGAACAACCTTTCACAAGAAAAGTGAATGACCAAATTGAAGATCTGTCCTCACTGGAATATTTGTGACTAGAGTGCAATCCCTTAATTACTTCGTACCAATGGGCACTTCCGACCGACCCACCAGGACCCTCTTCCAACTAGTCGACTGTGCAAGCCCTCAGGGCCGCCAGTTTAAACTTTTTATGAAACCCATTCCTTCTCAACACAGGGAAAGCATTTTCAGATTTTGTTCTCTTTCTTCTTGTAAAGCGCTGCCGAAAGAAGTTGCGCTGGCACGGCGGCTGGATTAACCTAAAATGCCGTTGGATAAAAGAATATGACCATGTCGACCATATTGAGATTATGGCGAACTTATTGTCCATTAATCCGCGTATTGTTGTCATTGTTACAATTACCTCTTACTCGACCCAATTGTACTCGGAATGGCATCACAGTTTCCCCGCATACCGGGTTTTCGTCATCACTGTCCTTTCCAATTAATATCACGTTACATCTTCGTGGCATCCAGGTGCATTTATCTTACACCAACAGTTGTTAACTTCCGTGTGGCTGCCACGTGGAAGTAAACATCATCGAACTGTTTACGTCAAACGCATTGAACATTTCAGCAACATGCATGATTGGGAAGGATGAGTGTCGATCCGAAACTTCCCATACACCAAAGAAACTACAGAACTATAACTAAGCAACTGCCAGTGGAAATACCTCACAAATCGCTACTTCCATCCTCAGAAAAAACCAGTAAAACCATGAATCCGCTACTTTAGTTCAGCCGCCGCACTCGTCCTTCGAGTTTCAGATGTTACTGCCACAATGAGATTCTGCGCATAGAGACTCACAATACTCAAAAAATCTCGCGTATTCCACTACAAAATCTACAGATGCGTTCAGCTGTGTTATTGCACAATACAGTAAACCCAGGAGAAATAACACACACAAGCGACCTATTAGTTATCTGGGCTGGAATAATACCGGATTGAATAAACATTCATTCAAAGGGATGAATCATGCTCATTCACACAAATCGGCTTAATTATAAGGAGCTGGTTACTGAAAATTTGGCAGTTGATCCGAAAAGCTAATTTAGGCACATACAACTTGCAACTGTAGAGTAGGATATCACAATCCGTCGGTCGGATGGGAATGAAATCTTCGTCAACGAATCCGAAAGTGTTTTCGAACTTTAGAGTTACATTCTTTCTCATAAGTTGATGCCCCAAAACTTGCTTCTTTTATCAAATTAGAAAGCTCGATAACTGAGGACACTTCTTACTTCTTTGGTCTGGATAGGCTCCGGCTCCGTAAGGACAGTCCTGCCGGTTCAGGTGGCGTTTCTTCAAAAGCCCTTCAATAGATGACTGAGCAAATGGTCGAGCTCCTCAGCTTAGTGTTTACCCAGTTTCGAATACACAATAAACATCAGTCGGAAACGAGCGGACGAAATGAATGGCTTCAGGGAATACGGGCGATCTTTCCCAGTGATCATGGCCAGGTGGTGAATCGTTCGCTATCGATTCAAGTACACAACGAGTTATGCGTAATCTGTTGACCAAAAATTCCCTCCTCAATATCCAACGACGGAAAAGATAATCTATCTTCAAAACGGTTAATGAGGAGGAGCTCGTGAAAACTGGATTTACTACGGTACTAATCGAATCGATATACATGAAAACCAAATATCTCGCCTCGAATGTGAAAGATCCTCAAGCATCTAATAAGTAATGTGCCTGTACAACGAATCTGACAACTGAGCACGGATCAGTAATGGGGTTCGATAAACGGAATTGAGTTCACTCAAACAAGTGGTGGTCAGTCGGGTTGGAACAGAACGACTGTTCATGCATCGAGAAATCGTGAGAACTGTAAGCTATCTGAGGGAGAATTTGGAAGAAGAATGTCTTATTTTGACATTCAGAAGCGTACACGGCTCTGAGTGTATGAGAATAAAGGAAACGGTTACAGTGGCCGGTGTAAGAATAAAAATGGTCAATACTATTTATTCTAGAAGAAGAATAATGAACCGTAGGGCAACCCTCCAACACTGATCAAACAAAGCACAGCAATCTCAGAATGATGCAACAGACCTTAACAAACTCAACACACCGTAGCCTCTACTTCGGGCATCTCAGTTATCACAGTTATCACGGGGATTTTTTAAGCCATTGAAAGATGAATGAAAAAGTTCACCTAGTTTCTGAGCAAGATGTTATAAGGATAGCGTTTGTAAAGGCTATCGACGGCGTAAAACATGCTGTTCTGGCCTGAAATCCCCACTGTTACGGAATAAAATAGGCTCGTTTGACGGTTAAAGTCTTACCTCACTAATCGGCAATATTGAATGCGTGCAAACGCCGCGTTTTTTCCTGCGAACAATGCTACATTTATGTATTCCTAGATATTATTCTTGGCTTACTGTTAGCCTCCAGCCTCGTGAACAGTTTTCTTATTTCAATCTCGCCCCTTTCATTACTGTTTACAAACTGGACCAAATTTTTACGGATCATAAACAATACCGGTAGCTCACCTATCCTACAGAATGGTCTCAACAGCCTATGCGATTGATCTGGTAAACAAGCCCGCTTCTAGTGTTGGAGAGTGAACGTCTAGGCACATGCTCTGCATGACAAACTGAGCTTACTAAATTGACAGGTTACGTTCTCAGATAGTTCCTGCCGAAAAACCAGAACGCGTTGTTTCCTCACATTCTTTGAACTAACATAACGTCGTGACAAACAGAAAAACGGTTAGTCGTTTGCTTATGCTGTCTTTCAGGAGTTCGGCTCAGGTTAGTTCCAATTGCTTTAAGCTGTCACTCAACGGTTATATCCACATGCACATCAGGAACCAAGCTGCGATAAAAAAGTATTTGAACCACTAGAACAAAGCTTTGCTCGTAAGGGTACGACGACGTCACTAGGACCGTTTGGGTCCTTCAAATTATGCCCTTTTGCCGTTTGTCGACAGTAACTAATCTATATAGTTTGAAGAGCAGTCGACCTAAAGGTGACTACGGTGTTTTCTTCTCAGATACCACAACTCATCATCTATGTAGTTCTGTGTTCATTGTTGCTAGCAACAGTCCGCGAATTCAAGTTACCCACCAAACACAATCGGTTAGAATGCCGTCATAACATCTCCTCACCACTGACTCACTAGTTCTCTCCAGTTTCACTTCTGTTCTCGAGGATGACCCTGATAATTACTTACCGCTTTCGTAAAGTAGTTGCACCCGTTCCCAATGCTTTAGATTTAACTGACTTTGCTGTTAAAAACCTGTTTACCTCCCCCGTCACTAGTCAGTTGATTAACTGATGTAGGGTCCTATTATGAGAGAACTGGTTTACCATGGTACCACAAAAACCGCACACGGCTCGTCTGGAAAGCTATATTTGGACCCGATCTGTACACCGGAGCTGTCCACAGTTGAATACCGGCCGGCCCGTAGGGATTTGGCATTTCTCCTCAAAATCCTTTGCAATAAGTTTAGCGGAAACTGACAAACTGTCATACTGTCCCGTGCATTAACCATGCGTGATCCGTGAATGGAATTAAACCAATGACGTCTACACATTCCGTGCAGATGATGCTGCCTTCTTGCGTTTGCTTGACGCCCGTGAAACTCGTTTCGAGAAAATATGTTACGGGTGGATGGCAGTCAGTCGTCCATACCGAATGTTGATAGAAATTTAAAAGAAAGCTATTAACATGTAACTCTCAACGGTCCAGGCGTCGCGCAATTTTAATCGTGCCTCTGCACAGTTGGTGAACTCTTGTTTAGCTGTTTTGATCTTCTGACCTTTATTTGTCTGCATAATCGAAACTGGCTGCATGCCTGTTTTATTTTACCTACGAGTCTGGGCAGAAATGATTTCTATTTTTGGAAGTCCTGTTCCACTGACAAAAAATTGACTCTCAACCTAACGTGAAGGAATCTTTTTCTGGTTAGACTTCCCAGACCATTTTAAACAATACTTGTCAAATTTACTGGTACGTGATTTTGTGTTTGATCCTCATTATCGTCAGCCACAGTGGCTGTGTTCCATTTATTTCCACTCGTCGTCTTATTTGAAAATATCTCGAAGATCTGTCATTTATAGAGGCCGTAAAAACTTTGCCAGCAGCCTAACTGTACTCAGTTAAAAGCCAGTGGCTCCTACAGACTTTGAGTGCTTCAAAAATTCCTTACCGCGGCCGGAGCTAGAATTACAACGATGCTTTCATGAAGCAGCCGTGTTGACCACTGCGCCGTTGATCTCACGTCAGGTACGACCAAATTATCATATGTGAACTTTCAACCATTTTTTGGCGAGTAATAGTCATGGACGAATATTACTTATGAGCTCTAATCACAACAAAACTGGAGCTTAGTGCTTCCTTTCGAAAAGGAACGGCTGGAAAGTTTACGGAGATGCAACATCTACGATCAGTTGTGGGTGATGTTCAACCTGTGAGTAAAACTCACAGGTCCTCACAACCCATTAGATTCTAGGGCTCTGCCAACCTATCCCTCAGTGAAGTAAATATTCCCCATTTCACTGTGAGGTTGTGACTTCATCAGTTTTGGTAGGAATAGTTTCACAGTGCTCCTCTTGTGTACCTCCAGGGAAAATTCAGGAAAGGTTTTGCCATTCTGTTTTAGCTCAGAGTGTTTCACAGTTTTATTCAAGGTGGCTGGTGCGCGTGCCTCTAGGTCGTGCGTACAAATAAACGCGTTTTGGAGTAGAATGGGGATGAACGTGGTCCTTTGAAGAATTATGTCATATCTACTTCACGGATATTTCTCTAGGAGTATCAGTACCGCCTGTTTCATAGTTCCGGGAGGTATTTTAAAGGTTAACTTCTCCAGCTGCCATTAAGTTCACTAAATCACTATCTAAGGAGTTTAAGGGATCTGACAGATCCGCGTCTGTTCAGTGTCGGCTGGTTGCCTTCCCTAGGCACCAAAATAAGAAAACGCCTCAAAACACCGGGACACTATCCAATCCTTCGGCCACTTGGCCCTGCCCGCAGGTAGACTGGAACCTCAGGGGCAGCTCTATAACGTCATTCCACGTCTTAGCCAAGCCCTTGTAACGAATGCGATACAGCCCCACTTAAACACTTTCTACTCTCCTCCACCTATGGCCGACACTTGGAGCCTATTCGTTCAAACATTTTAGACCGTCTCTTGCAGTAGACGCCCGAATGTTTTAATTTTATCAAAACTCTCCCCATGACACACAACCTGGGAGGACTGCCTGCTTTCTTGAGTAGCTTTTCTTCTTAGCACTTCACATACACTCTTTTAAGTCATTCAACACACTCTTCTGCTGACCAAAGGGTCCCGACCGTTCTTCTTGTACTTCGCATCTTTACAATCCTCTCGTGTTATCGCCATCAATTGGGCGGCGTTCCAAGCAGCAATCTATCTGATGCAGTTGACTGAGCTGGTGTATATGTACAGGGACATAGTCTGAACTGCCTTCGAACCAACGTTTTGCCTCGACCTTCAAGCGTAGTCCGAGCCTTCATGTTCCTGCCGAGCAATTTCTGCCATTTTTCTGTATTGTAACTGGTGCACCTTTTGCCACCAACTCAAGTACCGGCCTCGGGTTTCCTGTTACAGAAGACTTCCATGGCTGAAGCGTCCATGGCAACTTAACCACGGTCTGAGACCTCTATAATTCTAACGTGATGAATAATTACCGGTTATTCGGTTCACGGTGCGGCTGCATTCTCTTAATGCACCCACGATCTGATCAAAGCACAAATGACCGTCCTATTCAAAGATGACACTGATTTTTTATGGTAGTTTCCATGTTTTGCTATCTGCAGTAGGCTCATCTGTACCCTATGGCAGGTTATGTATCTCGTCAGTGTTGCTAATTATACAGTCCCTTTGGGATGCTTGTGTAAACTCGACGAGTACTGGTCGTGTTCCATAGAATTTCCTGTTGCAGTTACTTTATCAACATCCCTATGCCCTATGGATGCCTTAAAAATTCGCGTCTAGTGGAGTTGCTTATATTCGAAGGCTATTTATTACCTTCTTTTCATCCACTCTTCCGAGTCTTTATCCATTAGCTTATCCCCCAGTATCATCAACAGGGTCCACGTCGTGACATCGCTCACATCCAGTTGAAATCGGATGTTCGTGGTAGCCAGCACGTGAGTAGCGCACAGGTGTTCATCAACATTTGCTTATATATGTGATTACGCAGCAGCGCGACGTTCGTGAAGTACGTGCTACGCGGGCGATGCGCCGCGCTGGATGTAGCACAAATCACGAGCTGGTCAGCGCCAAATTATTTACCCGTGTTTGTGAGTCTGTCTGTTGCAGATCTCTCCCCAACGGTGGAAGCTAGATGTCAGACGATCGGACAACTTGCAGTTGCAGCCCGTCTGCACGACGTTCCTGTATCCACATTCGCGAGGATGTGTGGCAGCGACTCAAGGAAGAGATCACGGCCTCAAACGCCAGAGACGTCAAGACCAGTTCGACGACCACAACGCGGCTACCTCCAATTTGGTACGAGAGAAGAATGTAGCGTTTATCACTTCCACAGTGGACCTAGGCGATGAAGACAAGATAAGGTTGTCAGGAGGCACTCGCTGTCAAGTGGCCTAACGTGTTCGCGGAATCAGCAGCGGCTGGCGGAGAAAGCAAAGTGGGTAGATGCAAGGCTACACCGGTCACCGACAACAAAAACAGTTCTACCCTTCGTTAAATAAAATTTCCGGTCCATCCATGGAGTCTACCAAAGCAGTAGTAGACGAGAACACCGGCTGTTGGTGTACCCTGCCAAAGGATATCACGAAGGTTCATCGCAAACATTTTGGTGACCTACCCAACAGCCCTGCCACCATTGACCGGGTGACTGTGAACAGCCTGCTGTAAGAAGAAATCAAATCTTCACTTGCCGCAACTTCGGAGTTACTAGGGTTGCAGGGAGGGATTGGTCAAATGCACAACGGCGAGGCTGCATATGAGGATTGGCCGCTAGATGAGGTGCTGAAGGATTTCAAAATGGGGCCGCAACGTGTGCTTCCTCATCTGGTCCACTGTACGTCTTACCGAAGGAACTCAAGGATGCTCTTATCCTACTCGTTTTCAAAGGTGAGGGCAGTAAAAAATGCCCCTGACAGCTATCGGGCATCAATCTACTGAAATGCGCAGGCAAATTGCTTACAAGAAACCTCCTAAACTGGTTGAATGTGAACGGTTTAGAGGTTAATGTTCCTCAGCAACAGCTTGGATTCTGGGCAAGTCTCAGCACGATTGGCCATGTGTTTGCTGCAAGACAGTTTCTGCAGCAGTGTCGGAAAAGCAATAAGCTCTCATACGCCCTCTTTGTGGACTCCACCAAAGCGTTTGATTACGTGAGACATGAGACTTTGTGTACAGTACTAGGTAAGTTTTGATGTCCAGGCAATTTCGTCAATTTGATTAGGCTGTTGTATGTGGGCACGAGGGCGTATGTGCAATCTTGTGGATCTACCTCTGATGATTTTGGCATTGTCACTGGCGTGAGGCAGGGTTGTGTGCTAGCCTCAACCTTATTTAGTTTATGCTTGACTGCCTTGATAACGGTCACTTTTCAGGACCCTGAGGAGGATGGCCTCGAAGTAGAGCATCCGACGAATGGGCGCCTGCTGGATATCTGACGTTTCGGTGCCCGAACTTGTTTACAAACTACAACGGTGTGAATGCTTTCATTCGCAGATGACAGCGCGTTGTCTGCACAGAGCGAAAACGATCTATAGCGCCTGACCACGGCTTTGGCGACCGCGGCATCCATGTTTCGACTTGACATTAGCACGGCTAAGACGTTTTCCCTTGCCTAGCCCTCTCAAGGTTGGGGTGCTGTCTGCGCACATTCACTCCGACTGCGCGTTAATGGAGCTGTTGTCGATAGTTGTGTGAATTTCTGCCACTTGGGTAACACCTTGTCCGTTAATCTGTCTGTGGGCTGCGAGTTAGGTGCCTGCGTAGCGGAGGCTAGTTTTGCTTTCGGGCGTCTTCAGAAAGGTGTCTGGGAGATCAACAGCGTGTAGATAACCGCTGAACTCTTTGTCTACCGCTCGAAGGTGCTGGCTTCACTGCTGCACGACAGTGAATTGATGGATAGTTCATCAACCGAACGTGCGATATCTGGGCCGCTTCCGTGTGAGGTGTATGAAACGCATCTTGGGTAGTCGATGGTCGGGCATGGTTACGAGCCTTGGGGCATTGGGGCGAGTAGACATGCACGGGATAAAACCCTGTTGACGGTGAATCAGCTTTGTTGGCTGAGTCAGGCCCGACGAATGAGCAATCACCGTATTCCAAATCAGCTGCCATATGGACAGCTGGAAGCAGGCAAGGGAACTCCTGGCCGTCGGAAACGGAGTTATCATGAGGTACAGCTGTCTTTCACATTGCAACAATGATTTTAGATGCCGAAAGGGCGTGGCGTTGAGTCGCACTATCTAAAGGCACAGGTTTCAGAGGGCGTCCGTTGGTTCAACGAACGGTTATTGTAAGTGCTGCGGTAAACAAGGACATTTTACTGGATGCTGCAAATCCCGTCAGGCGGTGTCAGTTAGTCAGGGGACTCCTCGTGATGCCTCACTGTTGTTATTGGCAGAACACATCTGATCAATACCTAATTCTACTCTTACGGGGGCATCAGCACGAGTTTTTGGAGCCCGAATTTCTTTACGGGGGATTCAAACAGGGTCCAGTTGCGCACAACGGTTTAGGGCAACTGACGCGATGGAATTTGATGCCACTCCTCCGATAACACAATTGCGCCCGATTCCCCTGGTCAAACAACAGTCAGCGATTGTTGTCATAGAGGGGATGGTTTTAAAAGACTTAGCCAAACAACTTCATACTCTCAGATGGGTTTACCCTGCAGTTAGATTTTTAACAAAGGGCGGCGTCTTACGAATATGCGATGACTGGAAGGGCTGCGTGTAATCGTTAAACCTCAAATACTTCTGTTTTCTTTTAGTTAAAAATTATGTTCTAGCTACTGGAGGTGTTGAAATTTTGTAACATGTTGCAGTTCCTAAGATGTTGGGAATCTTTTGCCTGATGATTTCCTTGTTTCCATTTAAGAAAATGGAAAGTAGATTGTAATGAACGTCCACGTCGCAGACGTAGAAACACGTGTTTCTGCTTAAATTTGGACATCATTAAGCAGGAAAGGATGATTATAATTTCGACAATCGAACCGTTGTTGAAGTGTGACTATTAAGCTTTTTATAAAACTGCAAACATGAGAACTGCTTATAAAACTACTTCAACATAGGACAGTGCACTAAAACTGAACAAATAACTCGTATTTTATTTTTTATATTCGCCATCTTTACCATTCGTTGATACCACTGTTGTTAACTTCCCATGAGATCCGGGTGTACGCTGCAATGGAGACGAGGTGAGCTGCTGAAAAAATGACATTGGAGAATACTCGCAGGTGGAAGGATGGCGACACTTATAACGGTAAGTGTGCAGTTTGCCAACAAGTTGAAGCGGTTATCTGAGCGTGAAAAAAGATTTTTCAAGCTTTTCATGTGATATTAAAACGTACACTACGGGACAAACGTGTGGACTTCATAGGGTATAATAATTGTGTTGCAACAAGAAGTATCAGTGATAGTCAAAAGTTGTCCATATTCGCACCATTTTTGAGAAAAATATGTCGACATTTTTTTCGAATAAAAGCATCATGCTGGCTTTCCTAACCGACCTTACGTTCAAAAAATGCTTCCATCGGAATTTTCGTGATAAAATACACACCCACAATTCGCAGAAATGCTTCATTTTGCGTGGTTTTGAGGATATAAATGAATTCGTGATTTTCCATCACGTTGCGTTTGTACTGCATTGCACACGAAATATCACAGTAATTCCTAATGAAAGCCATGCCCTCACGTTTGTTGGTTAGTCGTTCATTTGAGTTATGTGTTCAGCTCGGTTCCGTTGTAGTATTTCCGGTGGAAAACTATCTACGTTATCACCTGGTTGCTTCTACCTACGGTATGGTGTGAGCGTTTGTAACACGTTCCACCCTATCATTAACAACGTGAGTGTTGTTTTATTTATCGCGTGTTGACTATGCTTGGATGTAGCTTGCCATGTGTACTTGAGTTGGTGCTCATTTACTGTCAGATAATTACCAACTTTGGTGCTCGCTATTTATCCGACGAAAAAAACAATGATTCCTACTTCTACCATTTCAGCTACAACCCTTCTATCTTCATATCATGGACAATTATAATTCCGATCACTGATGGTCTGTGTTTTCGCCGGCTGCAGAATTCCCTGACGGCTGCCGGGTTGCTACCTCATTTTGGCCAGAACTGAAAGAGCTAACTTTAACTTATCCCGAATAGTCCAAAGACATGTTTGTACTGATTTCTCTCGTGTTCCTCTTATCAACGTTGGTCATAGCTTGAGTGAATCGAACGGAACAACTACATGTGTGAACGCATACTACGTACCTTAACGTTGATCATGGTTTAAGTCGACCGGACGAAGCGGCTAATAAGATAAACGCATGTGGTATAATTAGGCGTTGATGATGGCTCACGAGTCATGCCAACCTCTACTGCATGCTCGGACACATAACTGCTCCGTCTATTTGTCCTACCTTACAAGTTATGTCATGCCCATAGGCGGACGGCAGGAGTCACTGGGGGCCGAAAACGTGGGGATAGCATAGCGAACTATGCATCAGATAATTGTGGATAAATGTACACAAAAGCTTCGTTTTTCTCTGGCACAGAATGTAGCTTTCGGTTTTTATGTGTTACAAGTGTCATCTCGGATGATTGAAACCGTGTATCAGGTGAAGTCTTCATCATCATGTCGTTCATCACATCGGGTACGTGTAAGACATTTGTGTGCACACATATGAAGGAACTCACTTCCTTCGACTATATCAACAGGATACTCGTTCCAGGTGACGTTAATTCGCGTCTTCTTCGACCCGTGTGCAAGCGGTACACTGTCAGCAAACCGGCCTGAGTCGACATCCGCTATGGGTGGTGTGTGCGACGTGCCTCTCATAATCACTGGGGCAGTGCAAACAACGTCCGAAGTGAAGGAGCTGACAAAAATAGGGAGTGGAAACATGCACTCACCGGGTGGCTCTGGTTGAGGCTGTCTGCCGCAGAAAGGGTGCTCGTTTATGCCCGGTATTCGGATACATTCAGGGTGAAAAATCAGCTGATCGGCGTCACAGCAATAGCTGTCCATGTGTATGGGATCACCGCAATTTCCGCACGGCAACCCTGATTTGGGACCCTTCACCCAGCTCGATTGCATACCACTTGTAGCTAAGCACATATGGAAGTCGTACAAAGGTGGGCCGGTCTTTGCACGTTCCACTGTCTCACTGGCAAAAGCAATCATGTTGTTGAAGCAAGCCACCGTTGTGCGGTTGTTACAGTTGTGCCATTTTTCAAGTATGTGACGAACGGCTTTATAGTGACGGTTAAAGTTGGTTGTAACAAACGGCCGAAGCTGCGGGCCCACCAACCGTCGAATTGGCAAGTTGTACCCTGCCGGCCCCAGCTCATGAATGGGGACGTCACCTCTGTACGCGGAAATGAAAACTATAAAAGACCTTACCGTATGGGTAGAACTGTTTCCGAAACGCCGATAGAATGTGTATGCATGGCAGCCACATTATACGGTAAAAGGTACATTCACATGTGCCTTCTACGCTGTCCACGACGGAAGCGTCACTGTCTTGTTACACACGAAGCTGCCATGTTCAATGTGATTACCAGAGAACCGCTTACCTTGCCTACAGATGTTGTTTCAAGAGGGAGTCGTGGAGTTTGTCCCTTTAGATATTTTTGCTCAAGATGACTTGCGGATGTGATCACTTTGTGAAGGATGTTCTTCATGTACCAGTCAACATTTACAACCTCATGACGGTCGCGCCCATAAGGCGTTTGTATTTCGCACTCTCGCAGCAGCCACTCACTGTGAATCCATATTTTCTGAATGGCGACGGCTAGGAAGTCTCTTCGGTGCATTATCTTCCTCAACCATCCGTTTGCTTTTTCCGGGCTATAATTCCTTTGATTGCAAAAGTGGACAACATCGCCTTGCGCATAGATGGCCTACTTTGGCTTAATGTACGGCAAATTGCACAGCAAATATTTCGGCAGCTTTCTATCCGTTCGGCCAATGACAGACAAATCACGTTTGAATCTACGGTAATCCGTGTAGGAGTGTAACACACTCTTCCTCATTGTCTGTCGTAGCCATCCGATGGAAGAGGTAACGACTACGGAAAGAGTTTGTCTTTTAACAAGTATGACGCACGAATTCTACCCACTTGCATGCTTACGTACGGCATCGCGTACATGAAAGTGACTCAATAGGATGTCGCAACCAAATACCACATTGGCTGCCTTCGTTTGCGCAGCCATTTTATCAGTAGCAAATGTTTTCACCGCAACGTTGTCGCCCATCGTTTCCCGATAAATTTCAAAAACCTTACGTAGTGAAGCATATTTTTCACTACAAACGTACCCGTACATCATGGGTCGACCATTTCCCATACCGCCTGACACTAGGAACTGATATAACTTCCAACTCCTGAAGTATGAGGAAATATACAATGACACACTTGAGTCTGTTTGTCCCGTGAGTGGCATCCACATTCACAACATGTAAGAAACGTCGGAATAATTCAACTTGCGTTCGCTGGGTAAGACAAATGTGCACATATCTGTTGCCTTCATCCCTCAGAGTGCGCACCACGCCTATCACACTAATTACCGACAGAACCTCATTACGTTTTTTTAACGTTCCGTGATCAATCTCACGTGACAAACTCACATGACATTGCAGGTTTTAACTTGCGGTGGATTTTTCCAACGCCGGTAGTTGTGATAAACTTCCCGTAAACATCAGCTGTTGGCGTATCGTACTAAAACAGACTCCTACATTCGTTCACTCCACCAGCGTTGAGTCCACGATTCGTAGGATTGGAATCATAGCAGATGATTAAGAGTGTGGTTGTGCTCCAACTAGAAAGAGCTCACACCCAGCCACGCATCTCGTCGAACCACATGAAATCGTAACCTGCAACGTGTGTAGCGAGAACTGATACGACAAAACTAACAATAGTTAACCCACTGGACACGTTTCACACCCCTACATACACTCCTAAGTTTTTTGCGCTCCGTACAACTATAATTAATCTGAACGGTTGTCAGGAAAACACGTCACCTTACGTTAACGTATTACAAGGCAGTTTTCGATCTACGGCTCGTCCCACGAATGTAACTAACGCCCACCTCGTCCATGTACCACTGGAGGCACTCGTGGACCTGTGAGAAAGTGCCAAATTTGCGATCCTCAGACATCGCCTTGGAAATCGCAATATACACCACCTCCTATGAATAAAAATTGAATAACTGGAAATAGAACAACAAACAGATGACATGTATGAACAAATAAATTAAAAATAGCCTAAACATCCTTATTTTAACATTACCAAACGTGATCGACCTCAGCAACGTGAGTCAGACTGATTTTTAAAAAACAATTACGATAGGGTCGTTTTTAATATAACGGCCATTTAAATCAAACAGATATAAGCCGATGACGCAGATTTGGACGATTTCAATTTTTTCACTAGGTTCCGAGCAATTTGAACGATTTTTTCACGAAACATTGACCTGACATGATAGCTCAGGTACTCACGGTCTACTACTAGCATTCATGACTGTAAGGCGGTAATTAATCAGTTTTTGTTAGCTGCACTCAAACTTAACGGCTGATGAGCTATCGGCCAAGATGACTGACGCCTGGTTATTCTCAAATTTGGATTTAAGGAAAACGTTCTTGTATAGCTCGTTAACGCCACAACCCAAGTACCTTACAGCCAACGGACTTTTACATCATTGGGAACGTCTTCGTACCTAACAGCGAGCTGGCTTCAGCAATACAGGCTGGGATGTTTGCCCGCTTTTAAGGGCTCCAATCGAGCAAGGGTCAACCGGCACCGTCGCGACCGATTGGGATGTCTCGGATTTGTGCACCGAAAACGTAGCAGCTTATAACTGGCGACAAGGTCAGTGGCAGACAGCGTTGTACACCTCTGATGCAAACAGACCCACATAAGCTATCAAGTCTACATTGGGTGTTCCCTGACACATGAACACAACAAAGACGATCGGTTGATCGACAGACAAATCACACGCTGTTTTTTTTAAACCGGCTTTCCAACTAAGACGGAGGCGGTGTGGTGTGCGCATCAAGGCCGCATTTGTGCTCCACACTCGTGCTAAGACCCAAGCTGCGTTCTGATTGGCCGTGCCTTGAGCGACTAACAACTCATTCGTCCATGCACCTAAGAATGATGCTCCTGCCTGTAAAAGGACAATATAATATGTAATTCCACTGAGCCATTTGTAGTTTCTATCGCTGTTATAGCCTGTAAAGCTTAATGTTCGCCGGTTTCACCGGTTTATTGCGGAGATGGAAGTATAAGATTTGTGTTGTATCCCCGCCTGGGGATATTCCGGTAAGATTCAGTATTACGGAGTTCGGCTGCTGTCCGTCTGCACCGATCAAGTGAACTGCTGAAATGGTGAGAGTATGTGAGGTGTGTTGGGTGTTGAGGCAGCTAGTAATAGTCGGACACCTAGGGAGGTTGCACCGTTTTGTTGTGCAACAGCGGGAATGGGAAACTATACGAGGTAGGTAGGGAAAAATGGGAAAAGACGAGAAAAGAAAGAAATGGTAACGGTGGAGGTACATAGGGCCATGCGAGTCCGACTGTCAACGGCCATCTTAGGGTAATCCAGTCATCTAGTTGCCTCATGAATGCATCGACTGGCGCTGCCATGATAATCGTCGCAGGAAGTGAGTTCCATGTCGAACAGACTCGTACAGCAAAACTATGTCGTCTGCATAAAAGGGTACTACGTGGTTTGGATATCTTGTACTTATGGCCCCTGAGACTCATAGTATCGGGGAGTGTAAAGAGATTTTTGTTTGGGTGAATCGGAGAGCATAAGATTTTGTATGCTAATATAAGATCGCTCTTCAGACGCCTGTAGGCTAGGGGGAATAGTTCCAACTTCAAGAGACGGTCTTCATACGACAAAGAAAACAGACCCTCAACCAGTTTAGTGGCCCGTCCCTGGACTGCCTCTAGAACAGTGACGTCTTTCTTACAGTACGGCGCACACGCCCGAATGTTGACTTCTGACAGTGGCCTTAACAGTGTGTTGTAGATATGCGGGAATCTATCGATTGAGAAATTCCCAAGGATCCCACTAAGCGTAGCTAACCTGCTGCTAACTTTCTTTACCATCAGCACAGTGTTAGTACTAGGGGAGAGGTCTGAGGTAACGACGGTACCTAGGTGGCGCTCCTGGTGGATAGTAGCTAGGGTAGTTCCACCGATGCGATGTTTTGTGCTATGATGACGAAGGTGTGTAGTTTGTTGACTGGAGCCTAAGAGGAACACAATACCATGGTCGTTTGACAACCACTTCACTTCCATCTCTAGAAACTTGGATGTCTGTGGTGTTCTGATTTTTCTTTATTCCAGCGTCGTTGGTGTACTGTATGCTGAATGGTTCGCTTGCTATCTTTGTAATTCAATCCGTATTTTGTTTTCCATCCTTATCCTCGTTAGGATGCCCTAACATGCACTCGCACACTGAAGCCCTCTTCTATTACATTTTATGTCTTCTCAGTTTAGATCTTGCCATCGCCGTTTCTCGTTTTGTTTAATTCCCAAGAGATAAACGTTTTTATTTTGTGCTAACCGAACAATTGGCTAACCACCGTTGAGCAGCTAGACATAAAGGCCTCACTCCCACACCTATTGGTCTCATTCCTCCGGGTTTACACCAGATACGTTTTGCAGCATAGTGCAACGTAGTGCAGCGCAAGCCACTTGTCGGGATTGTTAACCACAGGCGCCTTTTGGCTACCATCATTATGACGGGCTAATCAGAATCGGACGCCGCCAATAGCAGGGTATGTCGTAACCCCTTTAATGGGCTTATGCCAGCCATTGACAGCTTTGCAATATCATGTAAACGTATCGACTCATAACATTTTAGCTGCTCTCTTATCCCTTAGCTTCGCATGCTTCCCACTTTTGCTACGTGAAAAAAAACGCCGAAGAACCCGCTTACATTCCGTCCTTGTGACTTGAACAACAGTCGAAATGAAACTTTCCCTAATGAACAGCAGTGCGAGGACATCTACTTCAACTGCCCACGCCGTCCACACGACATTACAGCTACGTCTGTCAGGTTGAAACACAGTTGTGTTACCACGTTCCACAATCATCACACTGAGTTCCTCAGGTGGCTGGCGCAAGACAACTGCAGTTCTCACAGTGTGAGTTCACGAACTCCGGTCAGCTCAGTACTGTTTACCTGCTGCTATCAGGGTGATTAACTGGCGATCTGACCTTCACCACCATTGAAACGAGTAGTTAGTAAGTGTGGTGAAACCTGCAGAAAGTTGAATTTTGTAATGCCAGGTTTAAGATAAAAATGTAGTGCAACACGTGGTCGGCAGATACAGTACTACGTGGCGGTGCGAAGCGGCAAACTATACGCGTTAATGCGTTGAGGACAAAAACACTGGTGCTGATGACGAAATTTGATATGACACGATGAAATCTAAATCAAATTGGGATCGCGAGCTGGATGAAGCCAAAGGAGGGTTGGACGAAGGTAGAGAAGTTGAGGTATGATACTTGGAGTTCAGCAAAACTTTCAATTCCTTGAAACTATCCAACAATTGGCGCGCAGCTTCATACCAACAAACACGTGGTTGATAGGATGGAGGATCTGTTTTTTAACAGAACTTCCAAAATGAAAGTTGGAAACGGAATGTGTGGGATAGGTACTATCTCCGGTGGCATAACGCAACATCCCTTTTCTGGCGTTATTACTTCCTCGATTTTGGTAGAGGAACCTGTAGCAAGTTTTGCTAACCCCTATAATCTATCCACGGATGACTTGGAGGCATTAGATTCAATAAACGGAGCAGAATCTACGCAGGTGTCAATACAATAATGTAGTGGTCCCTTAATTTCGACCCACCATAAAATGATTGTAATTGCAAATCGTAAGCGGTGGTTCGGAGGCTTTACAGACACAGAGTTCCTGGGGTCTCTTCATTAGTAAGTTTGTTGAAAAGGCTTGAAGCTAGCAGGGTGTTGTTTGGCGATGATCCCCAACTTCTAACCTAATGCGCGGTCGCTGCCGCTGAGCTGTTCAGATTGAAGAAGATATTGTCTAACGTCCTGAAGCACTTGTGCCACCATATGAAGTCACGGTTCAGCCACACCTGGAGTACTACTTGCAGTGTTCGAAACCCTAATTAAGTGAGCTATCCGGTGTGTTTACAGTGCAACAACTTATGACCAAAATGATGGTAATTTTTGAAGACAGGTCTCATTAGGACTGAATGAAGAAGCTTGAAGTACACACCAGTTGAAAGAGGATGATGAGGGATGATAACCTGGAAGCCTTCAGAATTTTCAAACGAAGTAGTGGCGCAAGAACCTCGGACACGTTCGACCAAGTGTTTCAATCCGCTATTACCAGAAATCACGGTCTCTGAGTGTAGAGAAGCAGAGCTCGCTTGGAAGTACTGGCAAACATCCTCAGTTATCAGGCAGTGGATGCTTAGAACCAGCTCCATTTGGAGTATTTCACAGTGATTTCTAGATCTCTCCCAAAAGAAATCCATACAGTTTGTGGCCGAAGTTTCTTCCAGAACTCCCGCAGTATACCAAAAGTGACCACGGGAGGTTGTGTTAACGCAGGGGAGTGTGGCGACAGGGTTGTTATTATTCTGTTCTGCGGTCCAAATAGCAGACCATGGATGACTACTAGAAAACATCAAGGTTCCAGTCAGTGATTCTGGTTACATTTTTTACAGTATGCTGACTCCTTGATCGTCGGTTTCTTTATCGCTACGAATTATGAATTCACGTTGGGTGTGCAACAACAAAAGCACGTACATGTGGTTGAATGGTGAAACTCCTGTGATTGTTTAGAAGCCCACATGTGGGTGTATGTGTACATTTGTTAAGAGCACTGTAGCACAAATGCGCATGGTCCAGCACCAAATGTGGCTCGGAGTATGAGGTAAGTAAGCATACGTTTCACTGCATGCAAGTACAGGCACGGGTGAATGATGCCAGTTCATCGATTGGCCGGGGTATATGCACATTACCTCCATCAGTAACCCAACAGGTAGTGTCCCATTCTTGTTCCCGGCCAACCTTTAAGCTTTTCAGGTCTCATGTAACTGTGATCAGTAAACGTGATGCGTGCTCACCGTGAAATAGAAACCTCCGAAATCAGAACAAACCGGCAAAGCACATATTATTAACATCTCATAAGGAGTATTCCATCTGCAGACCAGGAGCAGTGATATCAACGATGGCAAACAGTAAAAGTTCACTTCTATGCCGCTGTTCATGCAAGGATCGTGTGGGGTCAAGTAGTTATCTTTTCAACGGCCATACATAATCTCACTCCTCATCCCCAGACCTCCTTGCGGTGTAGCAGAAAACTTATGCTGACCCAAAGTAAATCACAGTCAAAGTAAGGGGAGAAACGCAGATGGCAATTTAATATGGCTGGTTGGCCTCAGTATGTTCCGCCGTTGAAATCAATGTTCTGGCGATTCGTCTACTGTAAGTTGGGTCGCCTGTGACTGACCTAATTTACCCGAATGTCTTGCCGGGTGACATAATACTACAGAAAATATTATTCCTCCGGTTGCTGGCTGTCAGGAGAGATCCCTGGAAGTTGGTAGTGTGTCATGCGCTGGTACACAAAGATTCCGGTCAAGTACATCCGTGGTTGCGTGCCTACGAAAGTGTGCTGTTTTTGTAATAGCAAGATAGTAAGGTTCGAGTCTTCGCTCAACATAGGAGAGTTATGGATATTTCGATTACTCTGAAGCCTGTGAAGATTGGCTGAATTTGCTTTGGAACCACCTTAGTGTCCAGAGCAATAAGGCGGACCTTTGAATGTAATTTGGCTGCGTTCTGATTGCCTTTTTGAGTCGTACCTGGTTGCTCTGGTTGAGCTCAGATTATATTGAAACTTTTTACCCACGTAGCTCTTTATCTGGCAAGCAAAACTCACGTGGACTGAGCCCATGCTATTCAGAGTATAGTAACACACAAAATACGGATCTTATATTTTGAGAAACCCTGAATCTAGAAAAGCCTCTCACGACACGTCCAAAATGTCGATAACGTAAGTTGTAAGATGGTAAATGTTTCCAGGACACGCAGCATACCTAGAGGGGACAAACGATAACTGTTTCGTAACAATTTTAGTACATTTTCCTGGCAATTTTTGAACTTCTTTGTGATCTTTTAGGCATTCAGGAATCACTTGTGCATTTTTCTTCAAAGCATCTGACGAGATAACACTAGTTTGATGATGCGCTTCAGAATAAACGGTAAAACAGTTCATCATACATAAGGAAGAGTTATATGAAGCGAAAGCCGTTGAGCATTACCACCAACAGCTGAAACAAATTTCCACGAGGAAGGTTTTCGACATCCAAATAAAATTGGTACATCTCGACTAACCTTAGGAATAAAACATGTTTGCAAAAGGATTACATAGAACTCAATATTGATACGACAGATGAAATACTCATACGTCACTCCCTGGCAGGTGATCAGCAGAAATGAAAAAACCTGTAGTGAGATCACCTCCGACGTTCCCAAAATTCTAAACTCTTCGCGAAGTGAGAGTTGCCTTGCCAGTGCCACCGCGCGGGTTCACACTACATTGTGAAGGTAAATTTACCACGAACCATTGGCACCAAATTTATTGTTGACGTAGGCATCGCAGTTTTGCTCGTAGCTGCACAATGAATCTGAGCCATCTCTACCATTATAGGTTACATTCACTAGGATAACAATGTTTCCGTTACCACCGTTGTGAACGTTGCCCAACCAGCATGACGCTTGTTTAAACTCTGAGGATCGGCTGGAATTTCCGTCGACATTCATCCTCTCCAGCTGCTGCCGTGCGGCTGTGCTGAGAGTTCTCTCAAGCCCAACTCCCTAGCGCCCTTAATCGTTGCGTTTAAGTCAGCTCGTGAACGGTGTGTAAACAAATAAATAACGTTTGTTTGCAGATTCACCGTCTCCTCAACGTGACTTCCGATGCGCGCTTATATAAGGCTGGGGGAACTTGGGTGTAGGAACCTCGGAACTAGTATCACGGTAAACCTTTCAAAAAGTTCGAGCTAGTGACATCATCGGCTTCCAAAACGGAAACAAAAATAAAGACACCAACCACATATCAATAGTGAGCTTCATTCGATGAAGTATATAAAACTAGAAAAGGCAGGCAGATTTCACAATTCGCATGGGAATACTCCAGACATGGCCAAGGATTGCAAACAGTGGCAAATAATAAAACTCTCGCAAAACTGCGGAGTAAATTCAGCGGAGAATAGGTGACAGTCGGGGGGCACTCATAAGACGGAGAAGATGACCGAATGCTGTGAAGTGTTGCCAAAATGTTAATGCATGACGCGTTGAATAGCTTTTCACTTCAGCAAACCATTCAGCTATCGATTGCTCTGCAGAGGTTGATCACTACTCTTTAGTTAATTTAGGTTTTCTGATCACCATCACCATCGGAGCACCAGCAAAGTGGTTATTATCTTCAATGACTGGTAAGACTTTATCGTTATTAAACAGCTCCCTTTCGTCATGTCAGGGAAAGTCTGTTTTCTCCAAAAATGTAGCATTTTTAAAAGTATCCCCAAAAAATATGTGACTTTGAGTTTTATAGCATGCTGAAACTTGACTTGGGCGCACGTTCCTGCTGCGTCTATGACTGACCCATTTCACTTTTGATGGATCAGTTCAGGCGAAGTCCTTCAGAGCCGTTCAAAGACTCTGAATACACAGAAGCTGGTCTGCTAAGTTGCATTTGGTTTGAGAGCAATACCGGCGACTTCCGCAATCTGTTCACGGGTTTGAGGTTGGAGGCCCAAGTGACCCGGATCCAGTCAGTTTGTCCGTTTCGATGTCAGCGGTTTTCTGTTGACCATAAAGGCAGCCACTGAAGACAGAGTGTTCCACCGCTCTAGGGGTTTACGGAGAATACCGAGAAAAGAGTAATGTACTAAACTAGCAAAGCAGAATAGAATACTAATCCAACAACTTCGTAAATAAGTGATAATCTAATAACACTTTGAAGCGGTCCCCAGGAAAACAGCTAACAACCTCCAATGGTGGTTGATAACCCTGTATGAAAAGAACTGTTGCCTAAGGAAGGTCCGGGATAGAAGTTTAAAGCTTCTTGTCGTGATCCTTTCGAATGTTAGCAACTACTGTGGTAAAGAACTGGTACACGAGTCTTGTGCTAAAGGAAAATTGCGTGAGGATTAAGTCTCCGCGGATTCTTCGAAATTCAGCTAGAAGAAGATCAAAAATTTCAAGACGAGACTCGTGAAAGAAATGCCGCATGCCAGTGATACGCTCAATGGCGTGTAGGTCCTCCTTCAAGCCGGTGTATATGACTTGCGTACTCTAGCAGCGGTCTTATATAGATCCAGTAGAGTGATCGGAAAGCGTGCCTGTCTATTCGAGGAAAGGTTCTTTTTATCACCGCAAGAGTCCCAACTCCGTCTTTGGCGGCCATTTATTGGTGAAAATAAGAAGATAAACCAGTCGATAGCTAAAACCTTGGGTCCTTTTCAAGGTCAACCTTCGTGATATCCGTTGAACTGTGTTTGGCATGTGTCACGAATAGACTCTCCGAGTCCCTTTCTGGCGACATATGAGCACACTCACTGTCGTTTAGAGGGAGACTCCAGTCTTCTGACAAGCCCTTAATGCGGTCGAGGTCAATCTGTAATGCACTGAGATCAAAAGCATTCCAGATTTTTAACTCATCAGCGTAAAGGAGGATATTGCTGGAAATGAGGTGGGGAAGGTCATTGATGTACATTAGAATCAACAATGGACCGAGCACGAATCCTTGAGGAACTCCAGTGGAGATCGGGGAAGGGGAAGGTTGGTCCGATCTGGCTGTCACCTTAAAGTTCCGTTAACAAGAAACGATGTAATCCAACGGAGAACCCCTCCTAAGATCCCGTAGGTTTCTAGCTTATGTATAAGAGGACCGTGTGGGACACGGTCAAAGGCTTTGGCAAATTGGAAGTAGATAGCACCTCATATGGCTATTGTCCTTGGCGTCTATCAGGCTATCCATGAAGATAAGCATATTGGTTATGCATGACTGGTCTGGAAGAAAGCCATGCTGGGTAATAGAGGAAAGATTATTGGAGAGGAAATGCTCAAGGTTGGCGCGCTTTAACAGGCGCCACATTACCTTGTATGGGATGCTAGTGAAGCTGTTCGGCCGATAACTAGCAGGGGAATGACGACCTCCTGCCTTGAATATGGGTGTGACAACGGTTTCTTTCGATGACTCTGGAAGAGGGTTGATCCAAAGTTACTGTTTAAAGAGACTATGGCGGGGGACTGCCACACCAAGGGCCGCTTCTATCAGGATCCGAGAATGGATCCCGGTCTGGTCCCATTGAACTACGTGTGTTGGTATTAAGCAAGAGATCCTGAACGTCGAGCAAAGAGAATTGAGCTGTTAGGAGTGAGCACTGGACATTTCTCATTCAGAGAATCGGATGCCAGCCTACCGGAACCAGATTGAAGACTGCTGAACAATACTACCTGAAAATCTCAGCAACCACTTGAGGGTTGAAGGCGGTTACCCTGTGAGGAAGCCGCAGAGAATGCGCTGAGAACCAAGTTATTCCTCGGTGACACATGTACTCGAACAGAAAATTTTACTCTTTCGAGCTGCCAGTACGATTCTTGTTTGTGCCTGTTTGGTATGTTGACGACTTTTTCGCCTTCATCTGATTAGTACGGAACGAAAGGCCTATAGATCCTCCGGCTTGCCCGTTAGTTTCTGCTTAGAGGATAGACGGAAACGTAAATCAAGAAGACGATATATGTTCCGCGGGAACGGTGAGCGAGATGAGGACTTGCACAGTTTACGAGGAACGAATATCACGTCAGCTGCGTGAATAGGTACTTCAAAAGAAATATAGTTTGTGTTCACTGAATCAGACACAAGTTCGAGTACACTTAAGACTGTGTTCAGTGCGCCAAAGCCAGCCATCTGAAAATTTCTAAAAGAAGTCTTTGTCACGGCATTTTGTAGCCAGTAACAGATAAAATCGGAGGCTAGTAACATGTGGACACTATGTAGTAGCCGTGGGTTGATGACAACTCTATCTACCAAATTAACTTGAGTTTTAATAATCAGATCAAGCAACGAGGATGTCTGTCCTGGATGGTACTGTGTAGGTAGCTCGACATGTTCTGTCCAAGCTTTTTCATGGATCAACATTATTAAGGATTTCAAAAATCCGTATTCAGAGTCTTAATGAGAAACAGCTACATAGCTGATCTCGGGTGCGTTGAAGTCACCCATAGTGAGAAGATGGGAGAAACGTTGTGTAGACGAGAGATGATCTAGGCCGGCAAGAATGGCTTCGTCGTCAAATGCGCCGCACGACGGCGATCGGTAGATGATACCGACAAGGAGCGTGTCACGACTATAGAGATGAAGTTTAAACCACAGTCCGTCACACTTCTCTGGGGAGGTAAATTACCCTGACAGTTGGTATTAGCAGATTCTGGCTTAGAGAAACAGCACAGCCTCCCATGCGTCCACGGGAGAAACCTGTTCTGTACAGGAAGTATCCAGGAACATGCAGTTCATTATCACCGATATCTGCGGAAAGCCAGGTTTCTGTTGAAGCAACAATATTTGGACAAGTGTTGTGGACCGACTGTCTGATTTCAGGTAGCTTGTTTAGAAGGCTCAGACAGTTAATATACACGCACTTGATGGCTACTTCGTCATTCGACTGGGTGCAGAAAGAGACTGAATAGCTCGAAGAAGAGCTTGAGAGAGCAATCCTGGAAGTGACGGGTAGTGTGTAGACGGCGTCAGAGATTCCTCAGCCCTCTTGGAGGATCGCGGTCGTTTCTTCACCGCCCGAGCATAAGTGAGCGTTTTTGTGAGACGCTTCTGCTTCTGGTTGCTCAGGTTTGATGGGTTGTAAGCCGCCTTCACATTTCGAAGTGCTGGAGAGTGGTTTGCAGTTTTGCACCCCGAAAATTTAGGTGTGGCTTTTGGTTAGAAGAGAACCTAGGAAGAAATGACCATGACCTGGCAGATGGAAATGCGGCTGGAATGAGCCGAGTATGAGCTTCTCAGGAAGCTGGAGGTTATCCAAGCAGACCAATTGGCTTGCAAAGCTTAGGAATAAAGTGCGTTTGGGTAGGACCTCTTGGATGTCTGACGGTTGGGGGTTTACAGCAAGACTGCTGCTCTGCGGGCTCTTTGAGGACTACTGGTTCAGACCCGTGCAGCTTCAAAGATGATGGCCCCTCCAAGGAGACGGGGGCAGCCGCCTTTGGTGTGGATGTGGGCACATAGGTTTATCTATTTGGAGGGAATGGGAATGAGGACCTACATTTTAGCTTGAAGCTTGGGGTCAGGTTTAATGCGCGATCTTGTTCTATCAGGCTGGAAACACTTCTGCCGCTACTACATTGAGCTATCCAATAAGACTCCCCTAGGTTGGCATGGCATCTCTTCAGCTAAACTGTTTTGTTCGGTACTTCCTCGCTGCGTGTAATGGACAGAACGTGAATATCTCTGTAATCCGTCAGTTGATAAATTTTCTTTTGCCACGAATGCTGTTGTAATTTTGTGGAATTTTGAAGTTTATTAAATTCTAGAATTGTTTGGCTACGGCATCGTTTTGTTTCAATCCTCCGAAGAAGTAAGCCAAGAATGTGCGGTAGTTCAGTAGCATGGGGATTGATGGAAAAGATAACCAAAAGTTTCATACTATGTCATTTCGGAAAATTGATGGTGAAATATAAAGGAAAAATATCTCATACATGTGGAAGTATATGGGTTTTCTAAAATTTGAACGTGATGAAGCAGGATAGCGTTATTATATTCCCGTCGAATGAAACATTGTTAAAACATGGGCAAGGCAATTACCTGTTTTTTCGAGATTCGATTCGAAGGTCGTTCAAAATGCACAACGGTCATTTTGGCGCGGATCCTCGTTATTTAAATAATTTTGGAAATTTTAAAATTGAATTTCTAGTCAAAGTACCTACAGTATATCAATGGTAAATAAACAGTGTTAATGGAAAAGTTGAAATACACCGATCAAGTCCCAAAATTATTGGTTTGGTGACGAAACATTTTCCCATCATTTTGGCGCTAACTGGCTTTTGTAAGCCTGATAAATGCACACGTGCTCGTCGCAATTTTCAAGACGAAATTCGTCATCCTATGGTTCGAGGGTGCTTAACGTTAAGGCGTTTTGAAGATATAGCCCGAACAGAAATATACGATCACACAAAGTTTGCATTGAATTTCAACAAGAATACCGACGTATTTGATGGTAATGTTTCCGACTTCCTTATCTATACGATATTTACACTATTTCTCCTGGTTTGTAAGATTTCAGGTAGATGATGGTAGACGAAACGTTGCTCCTAGAAATGGTTGAAAAGAACCCTATGAGCTGATGGTTTCCATCCCCGATGTATGTGGATCGGCGTAGGAGAATGGCATCGTGTCCCATAGTATCACTGAGAATCTTCAGGAGTCAGTTTTAACCACTCTACTGCATCGTTTCAACCAGATGGAGGTCGCGTGTCATTCATACGAAACAATATGCGGGAAAAGATTAACTCAACCTGCCTGCCGGTCACCGCTAAGTATACCTCTCAGCCAATCACAACTTGATGCTTAGAACTC
>LUCH01002593.1:7563-36605 GCA_013368495.1 Paragonimus heterotremus
TATTGATTATCAACCCCCTGAATTGTTTGCTATAAAAAACCGATCCATGTTATTGTAAATTTGGTACTGATGAGTCAATACGAAATGCTTGCATCTACCAGTTTCCGTGTTCTGACTGTTTTGTTCAAACTTCTGAAGGGAACTAACTTTTTCAAATACAATCTACCTAATCACTGTATTGGCCTTACTCTTCAGGGATTGTGAATGTTAGCCCGTCCTTATTTGTATTTCCTGAAACTTAGCTAACAATTGTGTACATTAAAACGTTACCAAATTATATAACACTTTGTAGACTTGTATTTATTCGTGACTTCATGAACGTACTTTTAGCATACAGTTCACAAGGCATTCTGCGTTAAGGCAAAAAGACTCCAAATTTAGAATGAGGCTGCCTATGTGCTCTTTACTGCTGTGAAGAGGAAACTTCATCTGAAATTTCTATTTGCCGCAATAGCATTTTGTCTATGGGTTCAATGTAATATAATCTTCTCACAAACTTTGTGTCAGATTCTATGAGTTTCCGTATGAATCGATGGTATTGATTAGTTTAGCCAATAGTGGTAAAAAGTACGGAAACGTTCTGCTGGATTTTGCATAGTTGTAGTAACTTATAGAAAAAGACTGCAAACAAAAGGATGTTTTCTTAACCACGTTGACGCATAAAATGTATGTGTAGTTCACGGTAAGTCAGAAATATCGATGAATATTGAAAAATAGGGAAAACAACATTGGCTGTTAAATATAAGTTCAGGTTTTGATACATTTTCAGGCACAAAAAGATATCGTGGCTTTCAGACAAGAAAAAACATTTTTGAAAATTCCCTGAAGGTCATTCACACTGAACATTTTGTTTATATGATAATGAAGTACCGATTTGCCGAAAACGTTACATTACAAATTTGAGTATTCAGCTTGAATATTGTTGGCGTACGTTTGATCGACTGAGTTAAGCGAAATCCATTTAACGCTGTTGTCCATAGCATGTTTCAAAAAACTATATGCATTTGCCCGAAGGACGAATGTAGGTCGATGAGGATCATGTATTCTCATGCTCAACCCATACCGAGTAAGCTACTTTAATCGATTGGTATGAGCAGTGCTATTATGTTGATTTTTCTTTCGAAATGATCGAGCTAACTGAACATTGTTCACACAAGGTTGTGGTTGAGCTTCTGAGCGCAATCGTTCGTTCTCGCCTATTGTGATGTTACTGGCGTTCCGATTAACATGTTGGTCTCACAAGCATTAAAACCGGAATGTAAATTCTAGTCCGGATGAGGGTGTGCACCACTGGTGAACTCTAATAAAAACGAAACTCAGGTCTATTGCTTCGTTTTGAAGTCGGATAGCTGATAGGCTTATCTGAACTCGAAGGCTGCTACAAAAAGATTTCAGTTGTACCTATCTAGTTGATAATGACCTTTTGAAACGATAAGACTTGAGAAATAATGTTTACATTGACATTTGTTTAGCCCATAGTCTTATCGCCAAACAAAATATGAAGATTAGCTTAAGTATAATTTCAAACTAACAGTGTTTTCACAAGTATGCATGTACTCGGCCTAGGATGTGTTGAAAGTACAGAGGCCCTAATGAATTTGAGTAGCAGGATTTATGTGTAAACTTCCGTGATAAGCAACGAATCTGAACATGAGGTAAGGTTAGTGCATAAACTCCCCGTTTATGCTTGAAGTTCTATCATCAGTCCAGCCCAACTAAAAATCTATCACCAGAGTGTAAGTGAGCAGTACGACCTTGGTGCACACGTAACTGTGGTAATCCTGACCATGCTGCCTACTATGTTTTGTAAAAAGGGTGGAACCGTTAATATCTCATATAACTTGTCGGTTATAATGAGGTCTGTTTTATGCCATCTGCCGCTTCTAAAGTTTGCCTACTTTAAGGTCATTCGCACCCGTTTGTTGTAGTGGAAGTTTCGTCATTGAATCGAAGGTAAATGAGCACATTTTGTATCACTTGATGGATGATACAGCAACAACAGTGAATCGGTCAGACGCCTAAACGATCTCCGGGCCGACAGTAAATCAGTATCGGCCATTCTCATTGCTTAAGAAGATAGAGTCTACGGAATCTGTTAGTGAATAGATGGTTCAGTCGATTTTAACCAAATCTTGACTGGTGGTCTCGGTAAGTTTGAACGAAACAATCACAAAATATCACAGTTTATTTGCGATGGAAACGTAGTTTTACGCAGTACACTATAAAGCGTAGTTCACAGTAAATACTTCAATATTCCAATGTTAACGTTGACCGAGATAACATCTTCCTCACCTGCTTTGACAAATCTGCTTCTAACAGGAATAGCAGCTAAAACACATCGAATGAACTGACTAGTCAGCTGTTTATACCTCTCATTTGACCAATAAGCACTGGGCTGTGTAAACACGTGAGTTGCAGCTAACACACACTCTGGAGAGAGATAGTAACTAGAGTTTATTTTGATAACAGAATGAGTGCTTTTAATAGTTGACCAACCAGTGGCGATGTTGTGTTGAATCACAAATGCACCAACTAACCTTTAATCAATAAACGGTTTTTTGCGCATTCATAATACGTTTCGGAGAGCAGAAAACAAACGCAGTTTTTTTATACTGACTGGGTAAGTTGGACGTCTGTGTTACGTACCTTTCTATTGTACCTTAATGTTGAAACACCTAAGCTGTTGAAGTTATGTGGTTGATATTCCTTTGAGCAAATCATTCTAAGTTGACTACAAAATCAGTTTGTTTATGCGTTCAACTGTTTACACATATGGGCCCTATTTGGATCAACCAGATTCAGACAACTACGTGTTTATCGAATTGTCCGCAAACTGAATTAGGGGTATTTTGTTTGCCACGACTTACGGAGAACAAAAATTAGACAGACGTATCTATTCCCCGTTGTTTTGCATCGGTTAAAATTAGGGATTTTGAAAATGGATCTATCAGTACCCTCTACAATTTCGTAACGTACACTTCCATAATAAGTTAGTCGTTGTCCGTAGAATTCTGAGTAATCTTTGAAGGTTTTTCGGTAGAGTTCAATGAACAGGTATGCTGCGTAACGGTCGAACATAATTTACTCTGATGCATGTTCTATGAAACTTAATATAGTGTAGTAAGAGCAAACGATTACGTATTTGTTCTTTTTGACAATGTAAACTTGAAGAAGTCCAGTTCCATTTGGGATTGTATTGCTTCTGAACTATTTTGATGGGTCACGTGAAATCGTGCACTAGTCCAGCATCATATTATCCCCTGGCTGGGAAAGGAAGTTACAATTTTCGGATCGCGTTAACGGAATGTACCCCACAAGATAGTGGAATAACACCGACAGGAGGATATCAGATGTTTGTATTTTATATTATATCCAAAACCGTTATATCCAGACCGTTCGGTATCTGTTCACATGCCCAGCCGCCTGACTTATTTGTCACTCATGTCAACTAGCATGATACTAAGTGTGACTGTCTTGTTTGCGCACTTTTTTTCGTTAGTCTTGATGTACTCGGTAGCAGGTGAACTTTCTTCTGGACCCATTCTACCACAAGTAGGTGAGGTTTGATAGATCTTGTAACCCTTTTTTCTGTGTAGTATTAAACCTTAACCCAGTTGAGTCAACTACCGAGTTGCGGTATTACTGTGGCCAGCAACTGTGCGCCAATCAATTGACAAACTCTAATCTGCTTGTTCAAATTTAATGATAACTTAATCTTATTTTCCCATAAATCATGTAATCCTTGAAGCCAACAGAGCGTCCCATGTTGTACTTATTTCCGCTAAAGATATTCAAAACCCGTTGAGAAACATTCATAATACATACATAATATCTCAATATTATCTTTGTGCGTTTGTATTCGCACGTTATTGTCCATAGAACCTCTCAAACTAATAACTGATCAATGTACAACAAGAATACCAGAAACCTGGAGGTCATTCCGCGAATCGTTCCCATACACTGTGATTGACTGCATTGTATATGATGGTGTAAGGACGAAATATGTTGTTTGGCTGCGCCCATCCAATATGACTATTACACAGCCACCGGTGTTTACTACCTCTATCCATTAAAACTTTGGACAAGCCCGGAACATACTACTCGCTGTTATGTAGCATGTGCTTCGCAATTTTGCATACCTGCTTCAGATTATTCAAATGTTTACCCTCCGATAAAGTGACGACAAAGCTGGTTATAAAATTAGCACCTCCCACCCAACAAAACCTTTTGTATGCATGAATAAGAAAGTCAATCATATCGTGTTAGCCCTGAATAGGGCTTTCGTCATTCACAGACAGACTTGACATTTACGGCAGTATTCCCATATATTTGTCGTCCATCGCTTGCACATAGAATCGTTCAGTGTGGCGGACAAAATGGGCACATTGTTCCCCCCTAACGTCCTTCAAAGCAGAATGGACTACTTGTTTCAGAATACGCATGCGCCATTCCTGCTGGTTCAGTACTTGATCAGGATCACCACCTATCAATGCATAATAATGGACCCGCAACTGCTACTTCACCTTCGCCTTCACTATGCTCTAGATGTTCTCAATGGGGTTCAGCATAGATGAATACGGTGCTAATTGCAATAGCTACCCTCCTCGGTAACCATCTTCCGAAAATATGCATTCCAAATCAGTATGGCAAGGGGCATTATCACAAACCACCACTATTATTGACATAGGTGCGCCGATCTTCAGTTTATTCATCAGAGCACGGAATCATTATCTACAGTCAGTACTGTTGTAGGCACCTCTTTGCACTGTGTAAGTCGTAATGGAACTTTCCGTCATTGCTCCGATCAAATGTAAGTTTCGGCCTCTGCTGCTGGTGACAGAAATGCATGCCTTCGTTCCCTTCAAAAAACGTCCCATCTACCTTGTGCAAAACAAGTTGAAGTTTGTCTCATCAATCCAGCATAGAGTCTTGGAGCTGGCATAGCATGCAAACAACTGATAAACGAAATTTTGTCCTACCGCCCGGTTCTCATTGATGTTCATGCTGACGGGAATTTGGCACAGCTTCTTTACAGTCAAATATCGACTGATAGTGGCTGTTGATACTTCTTTCGCAAACTCTGATTTTGCACACATTTCTAAAAATGCGTCACTGTCGGGTTCGCGGAGATCCATTCCAGTATCATGTCGATTTCCGATTCATTCAAAATTTTACTTCTAGTCCTCTCCGGGGTTATGCCTCGTAACTGATGCAATCGATATGGAGCCACTTACGCGCGGTCTTGCAATTGACTCCATTTAGGCGAGCTACTATGCACCAATCATCGCCTCTTTCGAAAGCTTCAATAATGCATCTGCGCGTATTGAGACTGATGTGGCTGTACTTGCGTCTGTCACTCATGGCTTATTTCGACACACTAAAACGAAGCCACTTGACTGCACCCGTGTTGTAGGTCACAGGATGGTTGACGACATTCATTGGCTTGTGCTATCTGCATCCTCTGGGCTGGACTGTATACCTCGATTGGACCATATGACGGCTTTCACAACTCAAGTGTTCCCTCGGATATCGCCCTATCCCAGCAGCCAATGTGTGCACTCGCAATCAAAAGACCGAAAAATATGAGTCTTCTATACCAATCAAAAACCGCTTCCACAGCCTGAAAATACAGTGGAGAAGTCCTACTGCACTAAAACGAAAGGCTTTTATACAAAAAATACATTCTTATGCCCAAAAGAGAAACCAGTATGGAAACGGTACAGAGCATTCTAGTTAATAGTTCGTGCTGCATCACGTTGAAGCCATGTGTGGCTTCTGTTTTCCAATGTTGTTCTGCAAACTGTTGGAATATCGTGCTCAGCTGAGTCAAAACAGTTGGCGGTGTTTTCTGAATAGGTCTCAAATAATTTACCGGTCAGAATAAAGAAGAACGTATAAATGGCATGTGAATTCACATGTTTGACAAGACTCTCTGTTCCACGGTCATTCACCACTTTTCTGCCGCCTGGTGGTTTCCAATCTTTCAAAGCCATCATCAGTATTAACACAAGGAAACTAGCTAGTTTTTTCCATAGAGCTTTGATTTCCAAACTTTGAAAATCCCAGTTCGTCCGTCTAAACTGCCGTGACTACCTTTGAATTCCCCAGCGGAAGACCCTCGCGATGTCTTAAACGTTAACTGCTGTCCCATGTATTTATATAGCCACAGGCTTACGCATGACGAACTGTACATGGTTCTAGTGTAACGAGTTTTACTAAAAAGATCACTGTGTACACCCTTTGACTTGGCACCTACGCGATCGTCCATTGTCAAGCGAGAATCAGAGGGATGTCGGTGTGCTTACGAGCTAAGCTTCCGCTTGATCCACTGGGTGTGCTATTTTGGAAACCACTTGACCCTTCACATAGTCACATCCGTCCCCAGGTACCTGATCGTAGAATCATACTGGGGAGAGTACTGTGATCCAATGTTCCTCTTGTATCGCGCAAAAAAAAACGGTGCATATCTAGGCCACATGAAATACAAACGTGTATACAAAAACATCAATAACCATTTATAGAGTAACTAACTGTTTTAAACCAAAAGACAAGGAGTAGCACTTAATGTGGAAACAAAAAATAAAGAAAACTGGGGACAATTAGTTGTCGTTTTCTTTCCCAGACCGATGCGATTGTACATGTTTACAGAGTTTAGAACGATATTTTCCGCGCCAAAAGAAACTAGATAAAGTCTCCCTGGTCCATGGAACCGTCACATACTTCTAAAGGTAAAAAGATTAATTATGTAACCTGTCGGTAGCTCATTTTGGGGCAGAGTGGTATATAGCTCTCCTAAAGTGGCTATTCCACGAAGTTGGAGTTCAAAACTTGGTTGTGTTTACTATATTTAGGAGTTCTAGAAATGACAACCTTCAGAAGTCAAATCCTATGCCGTAGCTTCGTGCAATAAACAAGGTATGAAACTGGCATTCTCTATCACACAAAAACCATGTACAGTTATCTCTGTTAGTCTGAGTAATCAAATTTGTCAATATGTTAAAATGGTTTCGAAGTTTGCACCTGTTTGCAGTTAACTGCATCTAAGTTAGCTTCGTGAACTTCATCTTATTTCTAGTGTTTGAATAGTGTCTTCACAACCGTTTGGCTTCATTGTCGAAACACTAGTTACATTTCTGTTCACAGTAGGCAGTAAAAGGTATCTTATTCGTCAATCGCTTCCTGATTTAAAAAAAGTCGCTGGTGCGAAACCTGATATCTTCAGAACATAGAAAATAAAAACCTTAGTACACTATGTTTGGTTTAGGTCTACAACCTCAAACCGGCTTTGCCAATCGTTTTCATTTCTTCTATTTAATTAAGTTTGCTGCGGATTTATGGTTTAAACTCGTACTGCCTAAAGAGTGAATCCTGAATCTGTTACACTATCAATGCTTGACAGTAAAATGGTTTTGAAAAAGCGTACGTAAGAAGACGTCATATGGATATATGTGAACCCACGCACACGAATTCGTTGGGGAATCTGATAACCACTAATCAAAGGTAGTACCCCGAATTCAAGTTCATTCAGTATGTTGTAACGGGATGGAAGATGTACACGGGTTTGTCAAAAGTGAATATATTGTATCGACCACACGTCAGTGATGAACTATACACGTGGGTGAGTATGCGTTCCACAGGATGTGCGACACCAGTTACTCCAGTCGATATGTGTGCTCAGACATCCTTAAGACATGGCCACTATGCTAAACTAATAAGAATCCAATCCTAAACAGACTTTGTAAACTCTTCCTTTTCACAACGAGAGGGCCTCATTAAGAAACTATGGATGACTTATGTTAGGAAAGTCAACGAACGGACTCGTTGTTATTAATGTTACTTCATCAGAGATATTACTGTTTGATAGAGCTGTGCTACTCAAATCACTGAAATGACCCACAGTTCTAAAACAGTTCGTCTTTCAGATGGGAATAGATTTTCCATAATTTTGAAGTAGCACTTTGCATTTTAGTGAGGGGCTGCATTCTGCGCAGACAGTCACGTGATTGTATCTACTGGGTGCGATGTGCGTTACTACAGTGGATTGGATGACCAGCAGTACGCAGTTTCCATGTTCATCAAGTTAGTGTTCAAAAGAAAGTTCATAGAAGGATTTCTAGGATCGTTAGGCGTATCTGATAGAATGATTTTAATCAAAAGGTAAGCGGGTGAAGTAGAACTTTCAACACCTCTACGAAATGCGTGGAGAATAGAGTTACGTATTTCTGTGGAACTTAAGGGAGAAAAATGGTTTAGGAGTGCATCATGAGCAGCCGAGTCGATGTTAACTTCGTGGCTTAAAAAACCCCAGGACCACTGGTTATCTACAAACTTATCCACACTACACGATCCGGCACATCAAAAATTTGTCCCCTCTATGCCTACGATTGAGCAGTATTTCTGTCCGTTCCTCACTGGTTTCGTTTCTCGTGACTTCCATGAGCTGACATAGTGTAGAGCCGTCGAGAAATCTGCGTGCTTCAAAAGCAAAATTTATATTTGTGGTTGTCATGGGGACTTCAGGTCCCCTTTCGGAAAACAAGATTAAATCGTGATAGACACCTATTCCAAGTTCCTGCACACGTCATAGTAACTATGACTTAGGTTATTCACCCAGTCACTCGCCGGTTTCACTGGACCGTACATATGATCATCATTAGCCTAACCGACTTACCATGAATGCGAGACGACCGGTATGTCGATCAGCGAGATCCAAAGAACTGACAGTCGAAATAAAAGGTGGAGTGTGGATTGCTGAGTTGCGATTACATATAAGAAAACTGGATAGTTGAGTGTACTTGTTGAGATTCTTTGCCCACATTAATATTCTGATAACACTAGATCTTGCCGACTATTGATCAGTTGGTTTTACTTGAACACTTCGTAAGACACTCAAACAGTTATTATGTCGGACTGGTATGATATTTCAAAAAAAAATAATGTTGAACGTATATTACCGTATCTTTCCACGCATGTTCAGTTCATCTTTCAACATGGTGACTGTTAAATATGATGTACTTAATCACGTGACTCTCATCGCACAAAACACTAGGAAATGCCTCTGTTGAAAGAGTTGCAGAACCGCTAAATTACTGACCATTTTGAGGTCGAGTGTTATAACACTTGTCATTCGCACATTGCAAATTTTCAATAGTCAAGGATAGTCTAGGACTTGTTTAACCGAGCACGGTTATGGCACTTTATCTGAGCAGATCCATTTTGAACTCTTTTCAGTTCGTGATAAATGTCTCAACTATATAACATAATCGCTTAAAAGTTCTCACTTAAGTCCTGAAAATCTCTGCTTAGCGACCAAACTAGTTTTCAGTGATTCATTATTGGGTTAAATACATCATATTCACATCAGACATTTTACGGGGGAATTGCTGAGAGAAAAAAAGGGGAATGGGTGGTTAGTGAGATCAGTTTTCATTTCTGCTAGATGCAGCTGCTCTCTTTCAATCTGCTGTTGCATGGCTCTGTCTATGGACCTTTCCAGGTCGCCATTTCGTACGAATATTTTACATATGAATGGCAGTTCTTCAATAATGATGTCATTCGAGCCGAACAGTAGGTTCGGCACCTGATACACAGAAAGGGTACTTGGAATAGTCAGTACATTCATTTCAGTAGTTTCGTACCACTCGACTTGGAAAGAAATCATAGACAGAGCCATGCAACAGCGGAGTTAAAGAGACCACTTTCGTTTAACAGAGAGTGAAAAAGTACAAATCGGATTGTCCTTCATGGCCAGTACGCTAGCCGAAACTACCACGAGTAGTTCAGTTTACACTAATGTAGTTACTACAACATTCTCGCTGCTAAGTTACGCGTCCACTTTACGTCCAATCCGGTTTTGTGCCTAAGCTCACAAGATGAAGTGCCTAGTTATATAGACTTGATTTGCTTAGAGTCATTAAATTGTTCCTGTTGAGCCAGTTTTGTTGGCCGCACGATCAGACGCCTATCTGAACGGGTCCGTGAACACCGTCCAGTTTGGCTCAACGGCGGAACGACGAAATCCGTCAACAGTGTCTTACCATCACACCTGGTGGTTTCGTATCACCTTATTAGTGTGACAAAGGCACTTTGTCCAATCTATCGAGTTAAGGCTACCCAGTCGAAGGCAGCGAGACGTATGATTCCATCCACAGAATACGCTACGGGATCTGTCTATATAACCCACCCCTGTGCTCCCAGAAATGTTTTGTTCAGGCTTTGGATCTATATTGGTTTTCGTCCAACCTGATAGCCTGTCAAGACCTGCTGACCAAGTGGATACTTGACGACAGTGTGACATTGAATTAACTGACCACATTAACCACCCGTTTCCCGTTTACCCCTGTTTTAAATTGATCTACTGCTTACGATCGCGTAAACAGACAGCAGAATAACGGTTAGTGAAACGGCAGATAACGGAACAACGTTCAATGGTAATGAACAGGTGACTACGAAGTATGCATGACTAAGTCGTATCTTCTCTGCTGGTCCAACCACTCGAGGCTAACGTATGAACACACAGAGAAGACTGAACTCCGAACGGAACCCTTTTTACGTCACCCAGCCCTAAGGCAACACGATCATAAACTAGATCATGTTTAAAGGGTTTGTGACCAATCAGTAAACAGGGTCAGAAGGTGAACTAGACAAAGATCCGGACAGTACAGTTGTGTCCCAATTCAAGGACAAGTGTGGGTAGGGGGTCAGAAATTGGCAAAGGGGTTGAAAAGGCTCGTGAGAGGCAAAGTTGCACATGACTACTAACTTTGAAGGTCACTACGAACAGAATGAGACAGGCCTTTTCAACGGACAATGAAGAGAATTGGATTCTTTGCCGTCAACCCCCTTAAAGATTGTCTTGTAAAATCCGTGATATATTTAGCCTGATGATAAATAACTGAAAACGTCCTCGTTCCTCACACAGTATTTTTAAGCAGCTTATAGTTAAGTCCACAAATCACATATCTTGCCTATGGGGTGTGTTCAGTTCACACTAATTGTCATACTGTTTTGAGATTGAAAACGAATTCAATGGGAAATTGCCATTCTCTTGGAAGACTGATTACCAGATGGAGAAGGTAACAAGACTGAATAGTATGGACTCTGTTCTTAGAGTTCGGTAACAGTACATATGAAAGTGCAGTAATTAAAGCATCGTCCGTGGACTGCACAAATTGTTTGTTAGCGGTAGTGAGTAATGAACGATCAACATAGTTGTCAAGTAGAATGCTTTTCTGCACGCTTTACATTGATCTGGTAGAACGGATTTCGGTCCCAACAAACACTATAGGGCTGTCAATTAGGGAAGTATAGTGTTTGAGATTTATAGTTCAGATAATGAACGAGAATGGTAGAACACTACATTCTTGATGAATTTCTGCCAAGTGACTGAAGCCGAAGTACACTTACAGACGATGGTTTTTCAATGAGTCATAGAAAGGAACGTGATATTGGACAACTCAGTAAATGGAACCAGTGGACGAGCGCTGACCCACTTAACTACAGGGGAACGGTTATCTGTGGTCCTTAAAAATTGTAAGAACATACATAACCCGCAAGTTTACCATAACACTATTTCGTGTTATAGGTTGTGGGTTTTCTACCTAATCGTACGACAAAAATGTTTACTATAGAATCGTGGGTAATTGCTTAGTAGAATTTCGCTGATTAATGCAAGTATGGAATTTCAATTGAGCGATAACATGAATTATGTGCTTGCGCCTGGTCCCGTCAAGTTAGATGAAAGATAAGTGCTAAACAAGTTTTCTTCTGTACTCAACAGTCCAAGTAATCCTGCAACTCTTCGTGGGCTCTAATCTAGTTTCTCAAGAAACTCAGTCACCGATTCGCGTTTCGCACAAGCCATTGCGTACTTCATCGAGTGATACACGTGTTTCTAGAGACTAAATTAACTATACGTTGTTTTGATCGGTTATGCAGAGTGCTCTTGAGATAATCTTTGGAATATTCACGTATATTAGCATTACTATAAGTTACTTCGTTCAAATTTTAAGTCTTTCTTTGTGATGAGAGTTTGTAATCCACTAAATCGACCACATTATTCCTTATAGGATTATATTTATCCCACGCTTCTAGTGTGACGTTATTTGGTGTTGCTTCAAACTGTCTTCACAGGTGAACTTTGAAGAGCATCCCATAATGTGCTCAGTCGATTCAGACTGGCCTCTACACTACTGCGCATTTCATGGTCTCTACGGATCACTAAAAGAAGTGTTGGAGCGCAGTGTGGATGTTAACAAACGGGACATGTATGGTATGGTATTTCCCTTTTAAATTAGTGTTTATACAAGGACCAAACACACAGGTATGACAGCTTTACATATTGCAGTTATGCTCGGGCACAAAGGTACATCACCATATTCTATTCTAAATGAAATCGCATACCTTCAGATTGTGCTGAAATGCTTTTGTCCTATGGTGCTTGTGTATCACTAAAATCGTTGGAAGGATGGAATTCGTTATCTGAAGCCATCAGTTACGGAAGTCTCTCATTAAGTATGTTATGTTTGATCGTGTTTATTATTGGTTGACAGCAACTAGCCTCTATTGCAAGCTCCGACGACAATTTCTGGATCCAGAGAAGATAAAGGAGTTCCAAACCATGCTGTCATTTATCCCGGATTGTCAGCTTACTTTCGATTGGGAAGTGATCAGCTGGAGTAAGTGTATTGTTGGGCTAGCTTAAATTTCGTTTGATAATGATCTGTTGGTTTGAGTGTATAAGCTGATTGTAGAATGTTCCCCCGAGGTGGCTGTTTGATTTGAAGACGTTTTGTCACCATTCCAGATAGCGTAATCTTATTAACTCTACGTAATCTGAGTTACTGGTTCTGTATGTGATACGTGATTATTTAAATTCTGGAAGCGCAAGGTCAAATGCCTAAGATGTAAGCGTCACTACGAATTGATACATGACTTCATAGTGGATAGATTATCGAAGGTTATTGAATGTTGGAACTAGTTGATGATGGAACCATCTTTTTTCTAATCTATCAAATGCAATGGTCTCAAAGTGAGTGAATTTTACTCGAGTTATCACAATTTAATATTCACATTGTCTCTGCTCCAAATTGAGTTATGAGTGATCCTTTGCCGCATACATTCAATTAGTTTGAGACTTAAGGTCACACATTTGTGTGTTCAGTTCACTTTTGGTTTGACCAATGTTAATGTTTGTGAAGAATTTTTTAATCGATATGACATACTGATGTTTGTGAATTTGTCACTGGCCTTCGGTGCTGAAAGCATACTGTGTTTGCTAGGAAATATGTTTTATGGTAAATGAACAGTCAGTTTCAATAAAATGGTTGAATAAGAGTTGGGGATTTAAAGTAACACGAATATCACCCACAGTCGATCCCAGGTGTTGCATTCAGCTACTACTTTACCGATCATGTCTATCATCTCCATGTATATGGCAGTCCCATCATGTGATTACTGGTAGGATTGGTGTATTGTGCACGCGTTTGTGCTACAACATTTCCATTTGTACACATGAATGTTTGCGAATGCCAGTTAACGTATGTTCATTTTGAACAAGATGTTCGATTTCGGTCAACTGACCAATCGGATTTCGTCAAGTGAATCACATCTAACTAGCAGAGTATAGATCATTTTGAGTTATTTTGTGTATGTGCGAACAAAAAGCTGCGAGGTTCGTGCGATAACCGTGCAACTCCTGGAGTCTGTGCACACGTATTACTCGGTAATTTACAGGCTCCAATGGCCAAAGTCACTGTTCGGTATTATGGTCCATGAAGTTGCCCATGGTTTGCATTCCTGGATTACAAACCAAGTAACTCGCTTGTTCACAGTTCTCATGACTTCTTACACCTTACAGATGTCAAACTATATCTAGACCTTAAGGGTTAGCCTCAGGCGCCCGAGTCTACATGCCACGAAAGTGTTAACAGCAAATGTTTATTTGTAGGGGGCTTAGCTACGAGTTCCATATTTCTTGTAGAATGACATGTACTCGAATTGATTGTAAACAAGCTTTCGCATTTCCGTTTTCAAGCCACCGTACATCTACGACTGACGAGACTATGCGACAAAATCCTGTCTTAATTGATATCTGCTGACTATTCTCCAAAACCTCCTTTAAACTAGGCAATTATAGCTTTTAATTGTATGAGAATGGCCGTGTAGAAGTGTCTTACCGTAGATGAAAAAACATACGTACTGCGGAAGTACGTACTGTCTCAATGAAGGCAAAGATGACAGCATTAAACTTATGATAACAAGGTAGGAGTTTGTATATTTTAACGAAGTTCCCATCACGTTTACCAGCAGGTGATATCTGAGTATTGGAGAACGGTGAACAAGTGCCCGATTGATCGATTAGTTCGACACATTTACGTCATATGACAAGCAAAGAAAACGTCCACTGTAGGTGACTGCAAAAATGCTACACTGAAAAATGTTGCATTGTTTTAATTGGGGCAAACGACCATTTGCCTATTCATCCTTCATATACTGACCAACTCAAATACCATAACTGCTTATTTGGAGAATGGTTGTTGAGTACCGACTGCTCATAATCACGTCTTAGAAACCATATTGTGGTTACACAACTTGGTGCATGTTAACCTAAGTGTAAACTGGTGCTCGAGTATATGTTGCAAATATTAAGCCATATTTTCAATGGTTGTGGATTGTTAGTCTCATAATTCAGCTTCCTCAGTTCCATAGATATTCTGACAAACTGATCCGAATGTTTCTTAAGCAATTCGTATAATTTTCGACACAAAGATTGGTTACGTCATAGGATTCGTAGGGAAATTACAACCTCTGAAAAGCTGAGAATGTTTGTGTACATATGAATATAAGTTGGACGACTAGGAAGAAAATTCAAGTCAGAATACGGTTTCACTTTCATGGGTTCAATTACAGAAAGATTGCGAAACAGAAAGTCAGAAGTTAATTGGCGGAATAGCAACCTACCCGTTGCCTTTCAAGCATACGCGAGCCATAGTGTAGCATGCAGCAAGCAACGGTCGATCAACATTAGTAGTGAGAGGTCAATAGTACCTGCATTTTACAGCAAGGATCAAATCCTCCGAATACTGGTCTTGATATTGGGAATTTTGCGATTGGATAGTTCCTTTGATTTTGTTTGTTCATTATGATCTACGTTGAAGTCAGTAACTTTGACAGGATATCGTGCTTTTGAACACGACACGAATTTTCATAATTTTGTGTCTAGGGAATAATGCGACGCCAGTAATTAGTACTGTGTGAAAACTGAGTTGCAGTGGTTAGTTATCTATGTCGAGCATAGTTGACAATCCAATAAAGACGATTGCACGTACAACACATGACTCGGCTCAATACAGTGGTGTTAGCTGATTTGGACGGCGAAATGTTGACTTGTTTAGTCTACATCAACTAAATATTGCGTTACACTCTAAAACAATCCAACTAATTGTCCTACCAATAGGGAAGAACGACTGAAAGCTGGGGACGCATGCTTAGTTTGGACAATTATGGTGTTATAAACCTAGAAGCAATTGACCGTCACAATAAGTTCGTGCTCAACGTGGTTGCGATAACATAACAACGGACAGCGAAATTATTTCTTAATGGAATGGGATTCATGAAGTGCATTTAGCTCTCCGCACCAAACCCCAATGCAGGACCAGTGTCAGCAACAGTCATTCTGGTAAGGCCGGGTTAGTCTGTGCGAGAGTTGAGACAGTGACCACGTTCTCATTTACTAGATGGTCACGGTGGCAATGACCGTTTATTGAGTGTATCGATTTATAGACTCATAGCAATGCGGGTGCTGATTTTACCTTGTGTCATGAAATCCATAAACTTAAAGTTTTGTAAACTAAAATGAAGACTGTTTGTCATTTTTCGTTGCTCCAAGTAAACGCGGATTGCGTCTACACAGAATGAAAAAACAGATGGAACTGTACGAAAAAAGATGCTCCGAAGTTAATTTGCTCGCATACGAAAGCAACCAACTTGGTCGTGACAAGAGTTTGGCAGCGCGCTCAAATTGAAAGCAATTCTCACCTACTAATTCTGAGTTGAGGCTGTAATTTCGGCGAATCACCATGCAATCCTTCATCGTTCGGCACTTCGATTATCATAGAGTTGCAGTGGAAAGGCTTGGCACAGTTGCATGGTAGATAAGTAAACAAGTGCAGAACACGTCGTACGGTTAGAGGATTTTAGTTAAGTACTTGATGTCATCATACGTTATCCCGTTAAAGATGATGTCGGCCAGGAAACCAGAGTAATGAAACATGGTGCCAACGTCAATCGTAAAAGCTAACCTTTCTGGTATGGCTTGTTTTGAAGTGAATGGACGGACCGGTTACGAAAGTCATATATGGTTGAACTGTCAACGTTCCATAGCTTGTTGAAAAAGAAAACCGTAATTCAGTGAAAGACAACCTAATGTTCAAGTATTGTTTAATTTTGCAGCGCGGCCATGTTTCATCGAATAACAGAAGCTTCATTGACTGATGAGCTTTGCATTCGGTATCAGTCCAGTTAGTATTCGATTTTTATCCCGACAGCGGAAACTTCCAGTTGTTCTTCGAAAAGTCAGTGCTGTCATTTCCTAAGCAGAACGGCGTTGATTTAAACAAAAAATATATGTTCAAGTTGAACTGCTACAGTCAGTTATCAAGCCTTCTGAAGTGTTAAATCTTCTTCAATAAAACTTTACGGCAGTCACAATTTTGCCCTTTAACAGGCTTTTAACCATATAATTTCCGCGTTCTTCAACAAAGGATTTATTGCTTTAACAGACAACGTTTAGCTAATTGCTTGAGCTTTCCAGGTTTTTCCAATTGCGTAACTTATTTTATGAGCCACTCGTTTAGCCAATGTCTCACCCTAGTAACTTAACATCAAGCAAACAATTTTTTTTCTGCATGCGTGGGGTTAACTTTCAGTTCTGTCAGTTCCCTGTGTCTATCACCGAAGTTTGTGGGATAGTAGTTCTCTGCGAATCTCCTCCAAAATCAGACTACTCGCCAAACCACCGTCTACACCTGATGAACTCACAAGGACTATTCAAAACCGAGTCTGGTTTGTCCAACCGGTTATATGAGTGGTTCAGTAATACCTACAGTAGAATGTCTTTAAGGATAGGGCTGATGATCGTGAGACTTACCTGATTAAATAATATTTATAAGTATTATGTTTCAACAACTACATTTTGATTGGCTTAAACATGTTTGCACTTTTGGTAGAATCAAAGTTCTTGATACATCCCTCCTACAATAGAATGTTCACAGATTGTATCGACGAAAGAGATATACAATCATATGTTTAGTCAATAATGGAACACTATGATGGGTAGTGTTCAATAAGAAATCCACTTTTAATGGAACGTTGTGTTTTGTCTTGCTTCGGCCACCAATGCATCAAGCCTCTTTAACACCCAACATTTCGTGCAACTGAAAGTTAACGTCATGTAGTTAAGATAGGCCACTTGCTTTTAAAATCACAGTGGGCACGCTGAACCATTTTCCCTATCGTCGTTAACCGGCTTACATCATGTCAACTGCAGGAATAAAATAACAAGTTATTCTTTTGTTTTCAGCGGTTACATTGACACAACTGGCAACAGATTTATTGACCAGTTTATTATCCCTACTGTGCTGATGGGTTTTTCTTGCTTCACACTGAGTAAATAAAGCTAGTGACTTCGGCAGTACGAGTATGATGGTGACTGAATAAGTGAAATTTCCCTGTTGAATAGCTTCCTAAATGAATGACGAAAGCTACCCACTGCTTGGTTCAGCGTTGACACTAAACATAAAGATTTCAAAAGTGTTTCGTCTAAAAATCTCAACGTTTTTTCGTGTTCAGTTAGTGGTGGTTATTCTTCGCCTGCTTTCTTCACAGCTAATATAAGCAGTAGTAGTGAAAACTTCTGTTCATAGGTCTATGTGGACCACGAATATTTGAGGCCTTTAGCAATCTAGTGCCTTAGTATATGTGGTCAAAGCACAACGGTGACATGTTACCAATTTTCCAAGTGATATGATCTACAATCATGATCCACTCAGAAATCTCACCAATATCACGCAAGCGTTTCGTCCATACCAAACATCACATATGTCTCGTATGCTGGACATTTGTTTTATTTCAACTCCAAGTGTCATGTTTTTCCACGAAGAACTAACAATGAAGTACTATTGTTAAAGTTACCAACTAAAATGGTGGTTACCAAAAAAGCTGTAAGGACAGTTAAGAAACGGATTGCCTGTCATGTTCGCACGAACTTCACGTAGTTTTGCCTACCGGATAACAGCGATACAACGACTACTGTAAACGTATTTTGTCTCAATCAATATGATTCACCAACTTTTACTTAAAATTCCTTGCGGAGTTTCAATCTATGGTTACCAAACCCGTTGGTATTTCTCGCAAACCGTATTCAGTGTGAAACAAACTAGCTATCTATCGCTGAAGGATTTTATCAATGATCCGTAAAACATGAATATTAGAATGGAATAGTCAAAAAACACAAATTACGATATTGAATTCATTTTTAGCACACTGTCGTCAGTCGTAAACGTGTGACTAGTATGAAAATAAAACCAAACAAGACTTAAATGAAGCGGTCAGAAGTTCAAATCAGACTGGATCGTGATTGGCACTCACGGTCAAACCTTTGGTAAATAAAGGTTTACAGTCAGTAGTTTTTGTGCGCATAGGACCGGTTGTTGACGGTTGATCTACAAGGCTTTAATATACTTGAGAATTTGTGAGCTGTGAGCGTTCATCAAGACCTTGAACGAAGATGTGATATTGACACTGTGACCTGTAGTCGATAAGTGCCTTTCAATGGATAAAGCGGCACTTCGTCCTCGCTCAGTGTCACTCGACGGGTGAGACAGTGCAACTCTCAACCAATTTGGGATGTGTTCCTTGGCCCTGATTTCAGGCATCCCTTCTGTTCTACCAATGTAGATGTTTCTGTAACTGCAGGAAAATTGATAGATACACTGGCTGGTAGAAAATACAGGGGTTTGCTTTTTGATTGGGAGTAGAGATAACCTAGTGGTTTATGAGAGCAGGACAAGCTTTGTTGCATTATACACCCGTTTTAACGCAGCACTGACCATCTTTCCAAAACTGTTCATCAGACTAGTAGTCTAACGCAATTTTACCTATTTGTCTCCATCGGTGGAGTAGGCCACAACAGTCTTACCAACTAAGGATGGCCGCAGGTGACGGTTATATTGTACAGTAGTGCAGTGAAGATGAACGATCGTATTATACTACTCATACCGCGGCTATTCAGTAGTAGGTGTAGAGCATCTATTTTGACATCGTACAAGCCACAGGAAGAATGCAGGAATGATCATCAAAGTGCAGCATCCTTCAAAATGGTCCCTGCTACTTAATGGAACTGCGCATTGACGTTCGTGGCAGCCGAGACGGTCTGAGGTCGAATACCGCGTGCAAATGAGTGGTTTTGTTCCTGGCTTTGTTTAAATGCTTAACTCATGTATTGCTTTGTCGAATAAACAACCCTTGTGCCATTCGCGTTCTTGGATCACAACAGTGGGTTATTTCAGCCTACTTAATCGGCGAACCTAGAATCATTTACAGCTAAACAAACCGACTAACTGATCGACTTTAATGAAAAGTAACCGTAACTTTCAGCAATAGTGTGTGGCATACCTACCAAGAGTTAGCACTACAACCAACGCATTCTCTCTACCGTTGTAACAGTCAGTTTTGGTGCAAAAAGCTCCCAAGAGCTAAGCGACGTATGAAAAAATCAGTCTTGCTTTGGGCAACAACGTTAATTTTGTAGGGTTAATTGTAGTACTACTGTGCATTAGCCAAAATTAAGAAAAATTTTCCGATCTCATCGGCCTTTAATATCGAGTTCGAAGTCAAGAGCAATGAACGGTCACAAAAGCGACAGACACTGTCCACAAAGGTGACCGCAACCTAAATAAATGAACAAGTGTCACCATCAAATCTGATAGATTTGCTTAGAATCATGGTGAGAAATAGCGAATTATAATGTTAAATAACATCGGTCAAATAGCATTCAGTAACAGCCCGTTCTAGCACTACCTAACAGAACGGCTTGGGTAGTCACGTGATGAGCGTTCTCGACAAACGGGCAAAAAAGACATGAAATTTAGAACTACAGTGGTTGAATGATAGTTGTTACAGAGTTGGCTGGAACACATTTGTGGCTAGCAGAATATGGCGAAGTTTGTGAACCGTGGAATGTGTTAACTTCACAACAATTCGTGGAATAGACAAGAAGAGTAAAAGGCAAGTAGTAAAATGCAGTGAAGAACTCAAAATCATACTGCGATTACTTAGCAACGCTGCTTTCCTTTCCAAGTGGTTTGATGACAAAGTATGTTCATTGAAAACTTAACAATTGTGAACGAACTTGACAAACGTGCTTAATGTGTAATGAAAAAAACTATATGAATATGACCAGATTTTAGTTTTTTTGTGATAACCTATCTGCTGTAAAGCGGATCACCTAACCATCTACGGTAGATGATCAAACTTCCTGCGTTTGTCGTCTAGTGGACCGTCGTCCAGTTTCTTACTTGTCTGGGTATGTGTCTAAGTCATTGGGACTTGTCCCACGATCATGATGTGATGGTGCATGAATTCGCCCATCATTGGCAATGTTTTTGATCGTTACGCAATAAACGCATCTTAGCACTTGCTTATCTTTTTCTGATTGTGGTCCGTTATTCTAATCATTGCTTCTTTCAAGATCGCACTCGAATAAACTTCATTTTTTCGACTAATAGGTAACTCTGTCCGGATGACCTTGGGGATAGTTTTCCGCATTTTCTGCTTGCTTGTAATACCAGTCTGCTTGATATTCAAGCATTTAAGGTTATTCGTGCTCTCTTGCCATAACCTGATTCGGTTAATGGCAAGTATGTTGTCTCCTAATTTCCATAATTAACATTACATACTTCTTCCAAAGATGACAAATCATTGGCTGGCAACAATTTTGAGTATATCGATTTACAGATGTTTGATCTGACTGTACTGGTGTACTCTTCTGTTCTCATGGAGGCGAATTCACGAAACGCGGATAAACATTGTACATCATGTCACATGTTTCGTTTAGGTGTACCAAGTTAAGTCACTTCAACATGGATTTACATCCTACAGGTCGATTTAATCCAGTATTTGTTCATATGGCGCTAGAAAGAGTGACAGTTAAATATGGTTTGTGTTTCATCACTATACACACGTTTTTGTGAGGATACGTTTCTGATGACTCATACATTGAGCCTGATTTTTCACATTCTATCTAGTGCCCTTTATATCGAAGTTGCTGCCTTCGGATACATGTTGTCTGAGAAAAATTGGTCAATGCTTAAGGTAAGTCAACTGATCATTGTGGAGTTGGACAATGTAAACTCATAAAATGTTCAGCTGTATGGTCTATAAATGTGGCAAACACGTCTGGTTTTTACCACAGATCACAAGTAATTTGTTTTTGAGGATAGTCTAATCTCGTTATTTACAGTAATGTCAGTTAAGACACTTGGCCGTCGCCTCAGTAACTGGAGAACACAGAAACGTAACGGGTGGTATGATTCAGTAGTTTCGTATACGTGAGATAAATGCTGGCAACGACCCGAAAACCAGATATTCAGAGTGGTTGTCAATCGTACAGGAGACGTCTACGTTATCAGTTCATGTATTATTTACTTTTAAGCTACTTAGGTGTAAGAAGCATTGTCAAGTAAGACCATTGTTGTACACCATAATAGACACATATTCGTGCTGAAGCGCTATTGGATGACCGTGTGTGACTCCCTTTCGGGGACGCCGATCGGTTAGAATTCCCAGCAGTAGCCACCAAGTTAACTAGTGAAGTAAGGTAAATCTCACTCACTAAAGAGAAAATTAGAACTTCCTGGGTAGTAACATTAGCCACCTACACTGCTAATTTTGTTTATAAACTTCATAGCTCGGTTGTTAGCAACTTTGGTTGCTAACGCGAAGGATCGACTGGTTATGGACTCCACGGATTGTGTCGTTCAGTGCTCGGCCGGGGCCTTTTGCTCTAAAATATGACTGTGCGTATAACACTACGATGATGTGGACTATTCCAGAAAGCCAAATTAACTGAGTTGGTATTTCTGGGAAGGTCAAATAAAGATCTTAACCATGTGTTTGTCGAAAACGTTATTGGGCATACAAAACCGTGCAGTCTTTTACCTTTCATACACGCCATATCAAGACCTCTCGATGTGCCCTGTTTCGATATGATTAACAAGAGCGTACTAACGTCTGCACTATGAACTCATCTGTACTAAGTAAATTTCGGTTTCAGTCTTCCGGTCGATCTAAGCCGGTAGATTTAAGTCCATTATGGAGCAATTACAGAATAGCCCTAAATCTCAGCATTACTATGTGCGACTCTAAACAACACACCGATTCCTTTGGTGAACTGTTTGTACAACTCGATGGAGAACTATCATTCCTGTACAAAAAAGTCCTTGACCAAACCGTGTGTGTCGAATGTACACCTTTTGAGATAGAGCAGTGCGATGGAAACACCTGTATCTAGAAGAAAAAGAGTGCAGCTTGTGTACAGAGTCTTAATAATACTGGGTTGGTTTTTAGTGACGATGGGTGTATACTACTAACGCCTCGTTACACATACTGACACACATGTGGGAAAATCCCTCATTGAGTATGTGATCTCCAGAAAGAAAATGAATATTGCTTAACGTTCGACGGAAGACTGGACCGATACGTCTGTTACTGGTGCGGTCATCACGGCACGCATAAGTCACATGACCTACTATACCTTATACAGCGATGGTGTGTGTTTTCTCATCGGCCATGGGTCAGATGAGTTTGTTGCATAAATCTAGTAGAATTTGTTGATAAAGGCTTTCCAATTTATGAACTTCAGGTGATCAAGGTTTGTATATGTTGTGTCCAGGTTTGCATCAGTCAGTTCGGAATGCATGGGTGTTGCAAGCTCTTGGAGCTGGGTGTCGATCAGGCACACGTGATTGAGGAGATCCAGTGTTATTTGAGATTATGACACTTAACTGATCCTCCTTCAGACTAAAATCGTAGATGCTACGCCTATTTTCTGCCTTTGTACACACAAGCAGCGGTGCACAATCTAAGTGCGCTGAAAGCATTTCGATGTTAATTTTATTCCGTCAAAAGACAGTTCCTTCTGTGTTAACTAGACCCAAATACAGTCGATTTATCTCTACGGACTATTAGACACGTTGTAATGGGAAACTTGGAATCTGGGTGGCAAGTAACCATTCGTCTACTTGACAAGCTCGTGTATGCTCGAGCTACAGCTTCGAAGAACCACTAGGAACGGAGTAAATCTATTTAGAGCCGTTGATCATGTTCCACAACGTACATACTGGCAACGAAGTCGAATGGCATGTCTTGATGTCGATGACGAGGTTTGTGCATAAGGTAACTATTACCAGTGATTCTGTTACCTAGCGAAGCCGTACATCTAATCTGATGGCTATTACCATGAAAGTGTGAGAGAACGATCGACTTGTACTGTGCAAATGTTCTGAAGTTTCTCAGTCTTATGCTCCATCGTGATGACATGTCAATAAATACAATTCTGGACTTTGTACACCATCTTCGTGGAGTAGGTTTTGTCCTGACTAGATTGAAGTGAGTCTTGGCTAATCTCCCTACGGATGACAGCCAGATAACACACCTACTTGTGCATTACCTACTACGGGTGAAGTTCTGAATTCATTGTCAGTAGGTAAATTAGTTTTCATAAGCGTCGTTTGAAAAGAGGCGCTAGAAGTGAGGTCCGCTGTTGTTAAAACTCATCGGTGGTAACGTATCCTTTGCCTGACTGGGATTTGAACTCCTGTTACACTTTCGTGACCTATAAACTGGCTGACTTGCACACCGTGGAATTCACATTAGTTCTGTCCTTCTAACCTCACTCGATGACTCGACGATTAGGACTTCTCCACATGTTGAAATCAAATTTTGAGTGAAATTCATAACCGAACAAAGTATTTTCCGTTCAAGAATGTTTACACCATAGCTTAGCCCTGTAAGATCGTTCACGAATGTGCATAAGTTCATAAAACGCATTCACCATTGTCAGTTACCTTACTGCGTCCGTTCCTTTTTAAGGATACTAATGGAACCGAAGTATTGTTTCGTCCGAATCCTCCTGCCAGCAAACGATACACCTCATGACTGGTTTCACCTCTTTTTTGCATCGTTGGATGAAGTTGCCAGGTCACTTAGGGAAGCATGAACACTATTCAATAAGCCTTAATCAGTTTGATAGACGCATTTCAAAAGCTTATTTGAAACACCTAATATCGACTTTGTTTTGCCTTGTTATTTCATACTGCATTGTTCTTTTTTGGTGTCCACCTTGATTACAAATATGTTAGAGTACACGGTACTGTATAATTAGGTCTAGTCCGTTACTTGTGTATGCTTTAAGAGATATGGACAGTAAACGAATATTTATAATAAACATATAGCCATGGTTTGTGCTTAAAAATATTCATTGTGAGATCATTAAGATTGTGCCGTCACTCATTAGACGAGTACATATCGTGTTATTTGGGAAAATAAGCCAAATACAACAAAAACGCCTCCTACACCAGAGTATTTCGCGACTTCGTCGTTTCCAGATTGTTCGTTACAGCGATTTCTTCCAAGGAGAATTCCCCAACAGGACACGGTCCAGCGGGATAAACACTTTTACACAGTAGAGGAATTTTGCAATCGATGCATGTTCTGGGAAAATAAGTCTCGAAGTGATTTTCGGGGTCACAAAGCTTAACGCTTTCCAGAAAGAAGTATTTTGATAAGGTCATCAGATCTATTTCGAGGTGGACTGTGACAAATCCACAGTAAAATGATGCGAACAAACCAGAACTCAATTACGTCAAAATTCCGACATCTCAAGCGATGCTCATAGAACTGTTGACATCGTTGACTCGTAAGGCGAGCGGCAGCTGCATCGATTCCTCTGTCGGGCTTTTTCTACTTGACGAGTCCAAACAAGGACGAGACCGGTCGTGGAGTGTTGGTGTAAGGTTAAGCATCAAGAAGTTTTCGAAATTCATTTGACTTTTATGGTTGACGGAAAATTTACAAAAATTGTTTTAGACAAGCCTTCACATCGTTCTAAACGTTTAGAGCTTGATCTAAGAGCCATGTCTTAATGTAGCTTAAGACCTAGTCAACTGGATTAAAACAATTTTATATGTTTATTCTGTGGCCCTGAAAAGTCTACCAATGTTTCAACCTACATGCAAACATTCCATTATAGGAAAACAGTTGTCCGATATCGCTGTGTTGTTCGTCTTCTATCTTTTGTCCATGCAGCCTTTAGGTCTTATTCTCGTTTTCCAAAACTTGTGATACACCACTACCGTATGAAAACAACGTAATCGTCATATCAAGCTCTAAATGAAGGTACTTAATAAAATAAACCAAATTGACTTGACGATACCCTATTATATGTCGCAAGTGTATGCCTGTAGGCTGACTGGGTACCCTGAAAGGAAAATGAACAAATACGATCAACGAAGAGACCTTTTTGTTCTCCCTATAAAGCGTTTACTAATTGCCGAAAGCAATGTGTTCTTTGGGCTTTGTTTCATTCATTTCCCAGGCGGAATGCGTTAGCAACTTAAACGTGCATTGTTATAAATCTCTCATCGTTCAAATTAACCTTCCTATCTACTTACCGTATGTGGACAAGCAAGAGTTCTGCGTTTCTTGTTCTCCTGTTTACGCATTATAGACTTGACACCAGTGTGATGGATATGAATGGACTCCAGTGGAAACGGGGAGATTTAAGCATTGTGTTCAATCCGAAAAATCGTCCTGCACTGATGTTATTCAATCACAAAAAGCGAACATACCGATCAATCGGAGAGAAGGTAAGACTGCCGCTTCACAAAGACGCAAATATAATTTTATTAAGTTGGACCAATCTTAAATTCTTCTGTTATTTGGACTGAAAACTTTTTCTATTCATTAATCAAATTTTGTGTACATTTTGAGTAATATAGTATAGAATTTATAGAAACACATTTACTGCAAACTTGTGTAGTAAATTTTATTTATAAGCCAAACAGTCGTAAACTGAAGTGTTTGTCCCATGGATCGCACTAGCTTACGTCTAACTTACATTTAACGCAATTCACTGTGCTGTGGTCTTCTCTCATTGGTGGATGCGTTCGTCATGCAAAGAGACATCAATTCGCGATATTACTCTCTGTGGTTCAAGTGAATTGACACCTGTTCATTGAGACATATGCGAACCCTCCCAAATCAGCGAGTAGAGCGTCTGTCACATGTACGCCAACTTGGTACAAGCTAGGCAGTTAGCAGTGAAACAGATAGTGGAGAGGGGAACATTACACTAGGTTCCGGACGTGATACGGTCGCCTGGGGGCAATCGAATGTCGATTTTACACTGCTGAGGCGTAGGTGTGCTCTCTAAAGTGGAGGAGAAGGCGGTATCCAGAATTCAAAATTCTTTCCAAGAATACCAGAATGCATGGAGGGTAATGACGGAAGTGTTATTGCGGACTGGACACTGAATCTAAACGTCTACTTCAGCTTGACCTACTGCTTTAGTGATCTGAGTATAGAAAGACTGCACAACTCAATGATCACATCCTTGTTCTAAGCTGAGTCCTGATATCACCAGAATGATACCAACAATCCGAACCACGTGCTTGAAAATAAGTCACACAAACGAGCAAATTGGTTATCGGTGTTAATGTTTATGTCAGGACAGGACAGTATGTTTCGGACATGAGAAGGATGATTCAACATTAGCGAACTACATGGGTGTGAGTATTGGGTGACAACGTTGTCGCTGCATGCACAGCCTGTCATATCCTGTGCTGTACCGTTAGCATAGGGGTCAATGACAATCATTCTACTCGAACTGTATTTTATGGATGCGGACTTCGAAAACTTCTCATTTACGCAGACATTTTATCTCTTTTCACTTATTTTGCGTTTCAGCTTATAGATCGTTATTGACCTCTGTAACCTCGGAGCTCCTTAGAAATAACTCAGCTTAGTCACCACAGACGGTTAACTGACAGACTATAGATACCAACAGTTAACTTGTTCAAGTGTATGACCCGAATCCGACCTTGTGAATATTTTGAACTTGAATTGCCATTTAAGTAATGCCACGACTCTATGCACACTCCACAATGAGAATATCAAGCCAAGTAATCGGTTCAAATTAAGATGACTAAAGCAGTAAGTTTTCGCGAAAAACCCATCATCCATCATATACATTTTTTGCGTATCTGGAATATTCGCAAATATTGGTGAGGGAAAGTGTTTGGGCTTTGAGTAAGGATTGCAATACCTCGTGTTACGACATTGTGTTGGTGTGTCTGGGTTTGGCTAACTTGATAAAAGAATGGACTTACTGCTAAATTCCGTTTGTCCGGCCGGGTGTGGTGGGGTTGTTAAGCTTGCAGATCACAGCCTGCAGTGGCATTCTTTATGTATACCATAAGATTGCGGAAAAAATGCAATCTCGTCTGTGTTACGCAAACAAACATTGACTTTTCTTAAATGTGAAGACACAGGATTTGCGTAAAACCATGCGTATGTGCGCTTTCGAAGCAGTGATGTTAACTAACTTTTATGTATAACATCATTTTCAAACTTCAATTTTTTGTACCAGGAAGTATGAATTACGCCCTGTGCTTATAATCATATATTCTTATATATTATTCACTCTAAATACGATGTGCAATCGATAGCCAGTTCATTCTTTAGAAAATAGCCACTTTGATCAAGGTGGTTTTGTCAAGTTTGTATGTCACGAATGAAACCAAGTTACACGTAAGCCTTGGACCGGAGTTTGGTAATTGTTTATCAACTAAGACGACCGAGTAGTGTAGGGTCATCTATGCTCAGGGATCGATAGAATTGTCTGTTTGAGTCACTACCTTTCGGTGCTCACAAGAAAGGATACACCGGATATCCAGACCTGTTTGTTAAACATACCGGTGCTTTGAAGTTTTGTGACCCACAGGAATCATAATGAGAACAGGAGTGTGGAAATTTGTTTTTACTCGTCATTTGTAAAGTACACAAGAGAGCTGATAAAAATCGATCGTTTACGAAGAACCAGCTGACTCTTATCCCTTCGGTTAGTAAAGGCTCAAATATTAAACAGAATGTGCTATCCGTCGTTTCAGGTTAATACACTGTGATCGAATTGGTTATCATTGTATCCGTGGTTAAAATGGATGCACTCCAGGTGGATCGTAGGCAAGTCTAATTCACGAATAGAAAATGCTTGCCTTCATCAAGAAAAGACACCCCTTACAGTCATATTGAATGTTGACGTAGTGATTTCCACGGAAAATCCACACATTCGAAAAGTGCATCCTTTTGGACGACAGCAGGAGATAAAGTAGTATCCAGCCAGACAGTTTCCTTGCGAGGCCATTTTTGTGCGTGCATGGTAAACACAATGAAGCAGCTGTTCACATCAAGAGAGATCGGATGAAATTGCGTTGCTCCAGTGCAACCTATCCGAACACATGAGATTATATTGGTCGAAATTATGAGAATGCACACTGTCACATTTTCACTGCAGGAAGATGATTTGGACCTTGAGTAAACCCAATGAATGTTATAAACAGAGCACTAGTTACCGATCTCTCATCATCATCATCATCATCATCATCATCATCATCACTTTAACTCTCACTATAATCATCACAACAGTTATGGGCCTGACCAAAACTTACTGTGGTTTGAGTCACTGCTCACTTCAACAGTGATATGGAATAATAAACAAAACGAAAACGTTACAGAGAAAATATTAAAAAAGATAATGAAAGAAGGCTGAATGACAGATCTGGAAACAGTGTGAACGTTGAAACGCAACTGACTACGGCACACTGCCATCTTCGGATGACGTTTCCAACCAACGATTTTGGGGATCACGAGAACATCAGCCAGACAGACGACACTTACTTTAATCAATCGACAAATCAGGGTCTTCT
>LUCH01002593.1:48139-67513 GCA_013368495.1 Paragonimus heterotremus
TTGACGGAAAAAATAGTTAAGGTCATTGATAGGCGTAGCGGAATCAAAAGTCGAATGGGTAAAAACTAGCCAAGGTCACCACTCGGCCGCTCTGAGCTGGTCCGCTAACTAGGACAAAGTCAATCGTTTTTTTGCCCCTCACGACAGAGTCGTCTTGGGACGGTAACAGGGTGGGCGCCCTAACCCATTCCGAAGGTAGCTCACTGAGTTGGGGTCATACACTCTCAGGCTAGCGGTAATAACTGCTACTGCTGTTACGTTTGAAACCACAAATTAGAGATGTTTTGCAGTCTCCCCGTTACCGTCATATTCTCAAATAAACTTTTTAGCTTGTTAACATGCCATACTTTGACCACGACTTAATTAGCCAATGCCGTCTGACTGATAGTCTGTCACCAAGATTCGTGTTGGGATTATAAATAGTCAATTAATTGTTTGCCTCCTACTTTATTGGTGGTATTGTGTTGAGCAGAGAAACTGTGTTTAATTACCATCATCAGTAGCTAAATGGACCACACTAGCACGCATCTTACTCGAGTTGGGTAATCCAACATTTATGGGGACATTCATTGAGATATAGCATATATGTGGTACATACATGTAGTGTTCACTACAATAAAGAATGTTCCCTATCTGAGTAACTCCTGTCCTACCCAATGCACCACCGTTTTTATTCATTGCGACGCACTCTCGCTTCATTGGTTAAACTGAGAATCGTATTTAGCTATATTCCAGAGTCTTAATTGCTTACCACAATGGAATTCGCCTACCAAAACTTTCTAGGCCTAGTGAACAGTAACAGCGAAAGTCATTGATATACCCTAAGCCCATATCGCATAGTGTCGGGAATGGCCATTAATGTAGAAACGACAGAGAAGTCGTAGTAACTGGTAACAATCTGACCTTTTATGTGAAGGATGTCCATCCAGTTCAGTGAAAGATGACAATTTCTTAGCACGGCTTGCAAACGCATATGGCTGAATGTTTAGTCTTGTCTAACGCGAGATTAATGAGATTAGTCAACACATTTGTCTTGAAAAGACGTGATTGACACCGACGAGCCATGCCCAGGCCGATGTTGGAGTACGGTGCTCCTTTAAGAAAAGTGTTCAGTGAAAATGGGTGTTCGACAGCTGCTGTCAGTCATGAGAAGTGTTCATTTTACCCAGACTACAATCCCATATTACTCACCAATAATCAGAATAACGCCCAGCAAGTTTCGTGATTCCTGTGACTTGAACTTGTGGAAAGGAAGTCTTCGTCGTAGGGTCATCAGCTGAAGTTACCGGGACATTTATTGTGTCTCCTGTCGAGGAGTTCAAGTAATTAAGAAATACTAACAATCGAATGCAGCTGAGAGTTCGCATGAATTAAATCAATCCTACCTAATATGAGATCAGTCAGGAAGAGGTTAACAGACCTCATGAAAACGTGACCGGAGTTCAATAGTCAGCCGTGGGAAGAATGTGCACTATTGACAAGTTCTAGCAAGAGCAAAACTCGAGTCCAGTGTTTCTTTTCGAAAGAGGCTACAAGCAGATGTAAATGGTTCTTAACTTTAATTTTTAACAGCTGAGGTTACCGGAAAACTGTTGAAACATTTTTGTAGAATGTGAAATTGAACTTTATAACGTTTGCAAAAGTTTGGCATTTGCTACGTCTTCTATTATATTCAAGAACGGAACATTTGCCAGATTCTGCGAGATGGATTCATCGGGCTAGAAGAAAATCTTCAGTCGACAGTCCACGGGTAGGTCGAATACCGGTCAACCTGTTTTTTTTTCAGTGACCATATACACTATTGGTAAAAACACAGTTTTTGCAGTGTAACATTACATCTGTTTTTAAAGTACACCGTAAACGTTCACACGTACTCAGAAAACACCAAGCACTTCTTTGTGTGGTCTTCTAAAATGCGAAACTTAATCCGACAAAAGTACAGGCATCAGGGCAAGCTTATCTGGATGTGAACATTTAAAATGTTTGCAAACTTCTGTTATTGTTAGTGCACCTGAAACCGGCAGAAGGGTATTTGGTGCGTGAACCTAATTGTGACCAGAGATGGTTGTGTGTTACTGAAACTGACCACTGAATATCAGCGCAATAAAGCACAGCACTATCATAGTAGTTGCCTTCACCAACAGTGATTGTTTCTGATGCGGAAGTGTCATCACGTAGTAGAAAAAACAACCTCGGTCGTATGATAAAATAGCAGACGAGGATCAAAATTATTCCGTGAAACCCAAAATCGGACTGAGATGGCATTCACTTGACGATTTCATTGACGGCGTTCATGGCCCACTTGATTATCATGTTATATTATCGAAAAATATCATAATGACCTTAAGCGTACTAAAACTTGTGAGCCATAATATTCTTTTATATCTCCACTCATGTCAGACAGGTCAAGAGATGTTTAATCTGAGAGCCAAGCGCTAGTCACTGTTCACCGTACTTAGGTAGAGGATTCATTTCCACGTATAATTTCATTTTCAGATTTTGACTAATCTTATACGTCGATGGGTGACCATTTTTCACAAATCGTGAACTGGCTCACACCGTGTAACCAGTTGAAGCCGATGTATGGTCACCACAGGGTTACAGCAATCGTACACCATTGGTTTAACGATTTGATATAAACTCACACTTCGAACCATGTTGTTTTTATATATCGCTCACTTAGGCTATCTTTGGTTTAATACCTCTGGCTAATACCACACAAATGAACTAAGCGCCGACCGTGGTACCATCTTTAAACTCATGAAGATATCAGACGGTAGAACCATAAACAATAACTGCGACTCGGTGTGTAATGGTTTTGGGAACAGGTCGGTACCCGATGTGGTTTCATAAACGGAAAGCAAGTAACTTACAATAAGTGAAAACCTCGTCTATCAACGGTTTTTACAGTGTTATCCGGGTCAGAATGACTGATGTTCAGTGGCAATGCACGCTACCGAGTGGGATAGACATCTGTCTCCTCCGCCGTCTAGTATGCTAAGTCCTAGTTTGAAAAAGCTAGCAGACATTAAGCTTCAAGTGGTTTATGGCCAAAGACTGTTTGTTTTAAAACGTTTGCATTTCCTTAAAAAAATTAGCTAAGTCACGATCATACTAGTTTACCTAACGTTTGCTAGCATTTTGTCTATTTACTTCAGTCTGTGTCTTCCATCTATGGGAAACGGCTTTTGGATCTCGCCTGCTGGCATTAATTGACAAAAACGGATGTATTCTTAAACAGCTTATTGATATGCCTTTCATTCTCGCCTTTTTTTCTACCATAACGCGCATAACCACTTTGAACATATAAATATAATCAAATCCGCTTTATATCATTGTATGAATAGATGTAATAGGCATAAAGGTGTCTGTATTCGAATTTACCTCCAACAAATCCAGAATTTGGTTCACAAATCCACCGTTTTAATTGTCTTAAAGTTTAGACTACTCACAAGTATCTAAATGTTATTCACCACAGTTTACGCACTAATTTGGTAGCTTAAAGAATTCTATCTTATCTCAAAAACGTCCAGTTTAAGATATCTCGATATCTCTTTCACATTTCTGTATGTCATTTGAGAATGCCGCATGTAACTGAGCCTGAGCGTGCTAAATTTGTTTTATCCTCTGCACCTCGTCGGACACTGTCATCTCACTCTGTAAGAGCAAATTCATTCTTGTGTCCTTCAACCTACCCACGAACACAATAGTCGTGCGATCCTGTCTGCGGTTGGAACCCAGCTAAGCTTTTTGGTACATCTCAAAATGACATCGATATAAACGAAAGTGATATCAAAACATCTCAAACTGGAGAAGGCATGGCTCAGTATAAGTGGGGTGAGAGTACCAAAATATCTTCCATTAAATTTCGGTTTGTACAGTACATTTGTTTAGTAAATATACACGTGCCAACTTATGGACATTCAGATCTGTCAGGTACATGCCGACAACTCTTTGTTTGGGTCAAATCTTGATGAAGTTCTTTGCACTTTGAAAGTGTGAAGCGCATTCTATACAAACCAGCTCGGTCACTCACTCTAGTCAGCATGGCGTGAATATCTTCGGCAAAGAAAGCCTAAGAAAGACAATGTCATCTTTATATTCCATATCGGTTAATCTAGCACTAGAAAGTAGCCCACTGGGTTCCTTAAGTGCACCTCCGACAATACATTTCTCCTTGCGACACCCACTTCACCAATCACTGAATGCACCTCCACACATCGGATCATATTATCATTGCTGTTATTGTCACATTATTACCTAAAATAATCTTGTACAAGTAATTAGGTTTTGACATGGAAGCTACGAATTATTTACCTGCAAACTGCTACGTGCAATCCGACTGCACACAGATGCAAGTAACTTGGCTATAAGCCATGTGCACGAAACATTGGGAAACAGATTTGAGTAAATAACGTTTTTTCCCATGGTTCCTGACGGAGAACGCCGTGTTCCGCGTTTGTCCACATGAATCATGGCTACAGAGTTCTTATTGAACATTGAGTGCACCAATACTGATGTTTACTTGTTGATTATCTCCGTTAGTGTTATTAGTTGGCTGTAAATGGATTCGTACTGTTATATGACTATGCAAGCTTAGTATGCTGAAATGCACTAAAACGATACAGCTCAGATTAGCCAACGCGTATGCTGTCGTTCTGTCGCGTGATTTGTGGAGATCGAATTCATGCACCCAATGTAGAAACATATATGTAGGCTGACTGACTATTATGTTAGCCTGCTGAAGACGGAGTGGAGACACAAAGATGTTTACAATCTCAGGATTGACATTATAAAAGTGGTCTATCCTACATGAATGTATTCTTTACTTCAGCCTTCAGGAACAGACCGTGAGAAGTCGCTTAGCCCGCCCGATGGCCACAAGCAACCTTTGGGTCCAGGTGAATGCAACCCTGCCAACGTCAGTTGGGATCAGTACAAATCAGGGAAGTTGAGGCCAACTCAAACCTACTTAGGCCGAAAACCGGAGATAAAGCGAACAGAAAAGCGATTGAAATTAAATATAACCATGGTAAGTCCGTTTAGAGAGAGTGCTCATTTGAAGGTCAGTTGCACGAATACGTATTACTGACTGTTCACACTAATATCTTTCTGTTTATTACCCACAAGTACCCTGTAAAAGGTTAATGTGGGTTGTACGTCAATCATGGTCAATATATGCTTTCCTGATCAGGTATAGATCTCCGTCTGATACCAGCACGAAAGGAAACAAAGAACTTTAGCTTTAAAAGGAGTGGGATGATTAGTCTTTTCAAATGCCACAACTGCTAGTTAATCTAATGTGAGTACAGTCAATATATAAAGACATGCAAATATATCACTCTATACAGGGTGTTCCACAGAAGTTTAAACAGCTTACCTTCAAAGTCCGCATGAAAATGTACTCGACTCTGCTCTCGCAGTTAGTGTAAGTCGCGAATTTTGAGGTAGAGCTTATAAATCGAATAGAAAGACCTCACCTTTTTCCACTAATTTAATACATCTTGTCTGACCGCTTTGTACACAGACTGTTTTTCATGGCTATGCTGTTTAGGTTAAATACATCTCCACCATGGACGCAGCTTTTGTAACCCCATGATAATGCGGTACTACGGAACTCAATTTTCAGAGTATTAGAAACATTTCATAATGTGTTTAACGACTATTATCAAAAGTTCAACTCAGATCTGTTCACCGGTTATTTCAAATGACAAAAAAAATCTGGGCTTCACAATCAAGATAAACTCACAGCTCTGCTAACAGCATTCAATGAACATTACTGTTTCTGATGTGTAATCGGGGATCTTTTTCTCTCGCGCAGTGAATATTGATCATGTTTGTTACCGGTTTCTTTAAGCCAGGTGGAATTTTAATCTCCCACTTAGAACAATGCAAGAGATACATGTGTCTTAATTGTTTGCATGCTTGAAATTTAGATATTTTGATCGACAGTCGTATGTGACTCACTCTCCTCAGGTTTCACTCTCGTTGAAACGGTCGAGTTGTTGTTCAAGTACATAACGACTTTCTGTTAACTCTTGTAGATAGCATCCCACTGATGACTGTTTGCTAAGGTTTTGTCTGTTCGGTTGGAGCTGTAGGTCAAATCAAACAACCTAAAAGCTACGAAGTGACTGTCTCATGATTTCCAATCACATATCAGTTTCACAAGTAATAACGTTGATTAATAGCTTTGGCTTTACAACAAATAATTCTCCTGGCAGAGTAGCTAACTCAAGTTTCTAGACATATGCGTGATGATGCGCAGTTTAACCAAATTGGTTGAATACATTTTTCTATCTTTAGACTGAGGAAATACCGCTTACCGTCCCTCAGTAAGTTGCGAAATGTTATCCATATAAAAACACAAGTTTCAAGATGTATTGATTCAGACCGTTTTTGTAAGTTACAGTCACCTAAAATGTAGTGCCAGTTTTCGCTTTCAGATAATCTGTTCTGCTAGTCAGCTTGAAAATTAAGTTCCAGGCCCGAATTCTATACATTATATGGGTCATCAATAGTATGCTACATGGTCCAGATTGGCAGCCGACCTTCAGCACATAGTTTAGTTTGTTGAATAATGCTCACTTGACTTTAATGTAAATATGGGAGATTGTGGGGGAAACCTTGATTTTGAGATAAGATGACAGTGTGATCAACTGGTATGTAATCAGACAGATCACAATAAAAATACCGAAGTGTATGACGTCAATATGAGGGCATAACAATTTGCACTATAGCACTTGAGTCACAAGTGAATTCGAGAGCCTTGGACATGCATAAACTTGGGTCACAGCGTAGGATTGGTGGCCAAAAACGGCACCATCAGGGCTTTATTTAAGAAAACAAGAGCAACATAGCACCCGTTGTCTAACAGAGGGAAACCTACACATGTGTTTCAAAGACAGCGCTGATGAGGAGCTGGCACTTATGTGAAGCTTTTGCATACAGAGTGGATATATCGACCGACTTAGTAATACGAAGATGGCGACTAATGAAGCAGTCATAAGGCTACATTAAGCACCTCAGAGACCTGTCTGCCAATCTTCTGTTCGAAAATCACACGACGGTTAACAACATCGGTAATCAATTGAATAACGTTGTTAGACATGTAGTTTGTTACTCACTTGCGATCGATTCTTTACCTCTATCCGAGCCAAACTTCTGCAGTTAGATCGCCAGTGCTACTTATGTCATCCCAGTCTGTTTGTACCAAGTTAACTATTATTGTGAGAAGCGCTATATACGCTACAGACAATGATGTTTATCTGGCCACATCAGGCAAAGTCATCCAAAGTGTCAGGTCAGCAGTTTGACAGAAACGTTCACATCTGTATTAGTTTCACATTCTTCTGAGACCAGTAATTTCAACAACTTGTTCCGTGTTTTCAACTGGTCAGAAAAAGTGTTAGTGTTCGTTCAGAAGAGCGTATATCACTTACCTGTTCATTACCTTGTTATGCCCACAAAGAAATTCGTTATATGATTCAGATTTCCATCAAAACTATTTGGTACGAACGGCTCTTCCATAGTTTCGAATAAACAACTACGTAACACTCCTCTCTTGTAGTACAGAAATTACATTTTCATTACTTTTTAGGGTTTTTCTCAAAGCAACTTTAGTAACTGTAGCACAACTCACTAATTGTAACCATAGTTTCATCCACAACCATAGAGTTTCCTACTTCGAAACAAATTATACTGTTAACTTCGTTAGCATTCAGGACTTTCGATTTATTTTGAAACTGTTGACCATGATGACAATTCAGAAGCAATGATCACTCAGGAAGTGTTAATGGACCAAAGAGATGTTAAATGTGAGTAAACGGTGACATGTGCACCTGTAAAACAATAAGGACTATGAGATAGTAGATACGATATGCTTACTGTGAAGTCGATGGTACGGTGTTTAACATGGATGAGCTCTGACAACAGTGATACTCAACTGTAGCATATCTTTTCAGACGTGTACGGCTGAAGTGTTTGTATGAATATAAAAGGTGCTGTCAGTTGTCAGCAATAAGCAAATGAACACGGTAAGCAGTCAGTTAACTGGATCCGAAATCGTACATGTCTCACATCTGATATCAACTTCCCTACTGAGATAGCTTTTCTGGCCAACTTTTGTCAAAATCATTCACTTACACAGAGTCCGTCAGTTGTGCGTGTTTCTGTGTTAACCAAAATCTGACCTCGAATTCACATTCTAGGAAATAAACTGTTTATCATAATTTCAATGGCCTGATGCTAGAGCACACTCAGTTCCACTCAATTGTGAATGATATTTCATCCGCCCGATAACACCTAGAGGAGGCTGGCGGGCTGTCCTGTTAATGTCAATCGATGGTTTCACAATTAAGAATTCTCTTCGTATTAAAATTTCATAAATTATCATGCTCATTAGGTGGCATTTCCGCTGATGGTGATCATTACCATTGATTGTTCAGCTGTCACATCTCGGAGAGTGGTACTTGACCCAAAGACAAACAGTTATATTGCGGAACAATCGATAACCTATATAAATGTTCTTAGAATCACAAACCAAGCAGCACTATCGTTGTCCTGTGACAGCTGGATTGTGAGACGCTTTGAACGCGCGAATTAAGTGGTCAGATGTAAGGATCTGTTTTGAGATAATCGAAGTTCGTTCTTTTTTTATGCTCACGATAAATCATAATCTTTTGAAGTAGTATCGTTTAACCTCTGTTGTTCTGTCATTAGTTTACTCGACATGTTGCGCGTCCTTTCTCCAATGAGCAAGTTTGAGAAGTTACGTGATCTGTTGAAATCAGGCTTACCTCCCGGTTTTCCTCTTCGTCTCGGTAAGTGTAATGTGATAGCAAACATTCCAAAAAATATACGTCTACTTAGTTTAATGTCAGTTTCGTTCTCGTTCAAAATAACGGTAAACAACGCTATACCTTTTGGGCTTGTTTTAACAATTTACTCACGTAGCACGATATCTCATGGGAAGCTAATACCAACTTCTATTCTCTGCCATACGAGTGTAAGGAACGAGCGATTGCATTTTCATCTAACATAGAAATGCTGTGTTTTGATTCAAAATAAACCAGAACTTAGCAGTTTAACAAATGATTCTCATGTGAACAACGACCGAGTGAACAAGAGTTTGGATTTCTGACCATACTTTTGTTACTTCAGGTATCTGAATGACCATTTCAGTTTTGTATATTAAATCACGAATAAAGTCTGTTGCGAAGTGGCAGCTTCGATGAGAACGTCAACTTTCTTCACAAAAACACCAATGAAATGATCCGTCTGCACAAAACCTTACTTTTTGTAGCTCGCACACTTTCTCTTTTCGCAAGGTGCATTCTAATAACTGTAAAACTTTAGTTGAACTGACAATGTGAAGGTTCTTTGGTAATTCTGTTGATATTTCGTTGCCTTGCATCGACGTAACGTATAAATCCTTTATGCTTGCTTTGTCAATTCAATTTGTGTTACCGCAAACCTTTCCCGGCTTTAAGGGACAGTTGGTGAATTGCTCGGAATGGCACTCGATAAGCGTATGCTATGCATGGAAGAAAACATGTATGTGGTCAAGATGGGAAACAGAGGGAAGGAGAAAGCAAGTTATCATTCATCAAACCTACATTCAATTCGTGTCGACATTGGCAGTAAGCTTAATAGAAACCTAAGATGAATGACTCTGTATGATGGGATTGAGAATGTTGGTCAAGTCGGTTGATCACTCATCAGACTGAGTCTACTTCTGCTAACGTGTCAATGATTTTCGGTTGTGCTTGAACAAATCAGTCTTCGTTGACAAAGTCTGAACAGGTTTCAGTGTCATGTTTACAGACCAATAGGTTATTGCGTTTCGTAACCTGTTTGGACGCAATTTCTACATATATCAGTTAACATCCAGGAGACAAGTTTCAGCTGTGATTACATACGCAGACTTTCTGTCTCAGATAAACAAATCGACTTACAGCTTTCTGCATCTCTCCCAATACTTATTCAGACACTACCGTTTGCTGTGGTAGTTTATCGTCTTAGTATGTTAGCAACAGCTTGCAACCATATATATGATTCTACCCTAGAATAATCGCATTGCTTTCTGCATAGAAACAAGCTTGTAATGTTTTGCTTAGGTTCAATGATGGTTCCCTTAATTTGGCTTTCATAAAGACATCACGAACATATTATTGAGATGCTTTGCCCTTCGGTTTGTTTACAAGCAGATCTGGGAAAATATAACATGCAAAACAAACTGTTTGTTCCAAAAGGGGTCAAAATGCCACAGATGTGTATTGTGTTTCATTCATCGTCATCGATATCTTCCGGCTTTTCGGTTGCCAAAAAACGTTCCCTTAGTAATCTGTTACGGTAAATGAATTCACAACGATTCATCTGGAATGCCCACGACAATTTGATGAACATTGAAACGATGGTCAATCTAGTGATTTCAGAAAACCGACGTACGACAACATTATATCATCGTTATTTATTACCTTTGTAGGGAACGTTCAGTTGTTTCTGCTGTTACATTTTGAAAAACGTTAAGAATGATGTGCAAATTCAGTTGGAATCTTTAGAACAGTGAACGATCGTTTGTGCTAATGATCATCCTCAGGTTTTCAAATTAACATGCCTGATAGCGCGGATTTTTCTGAGAATAGCTAGTCAGTACAAACTAGTGACTGAATTCAGCGATTGCCAGGGACTATCGCCGTTAGAAATGCAACTTTCGTCCTCCACCCCTTAAACTCTGCCCTTAGATGACTTTAGGGCTGACAAAAGCTTTGAGATAGAGTTGCTGTTATCGTAAGAGTCTCAGTCGTCGTGGGGAATGAACGGCTGGTATTCAAACCATTCAATAAGATCAGTAAAGTCAGCTTCAGCGGTTTTCGAAACAACAAACGTAAAATGAATTGATAACTGACTGACTGTTGTGGTTGATGGCATATGGGAGAGGTGTCACTGTTAGTCAAAGGCATTAATTTATCCGGCAGACTAGGTCGATTTGCTTCGATCAACAAATCTTCTGCTGAAACGAACTCATAGCCTAGTATAAAACGATTGAGAGGACATTTATTTCCACATGATTTAACTCCCTATCGACACAGATAAATGGCGGTTCTTCTTCCGTTTTTTTGATGGTTTGGTAAATATGTTCTGCAATAACAAACTTGTCTAAGACGGTGGTATATTTTAAAAATACCCAGCTAAGCTACATGCTACCGATGGATATTCTATTGTTTTCTCGGTGCAATATCTTACTCGATATTTCACACTCTGACAGTGCATAGCTACAAAGAACACTGCCATTTGTTGCCTTCAGTGTTGCATTTTTCACCATCAGTTAGACACAAGCTTCGACCGAGAGCACATTCTTGTTCCCAGTTTTAAGCATTTTCGCGTGGATTTCGATTCAAATGTTCTAGTTGGACTAATGTTATCTAACAAGCATAAACACAAACTGAAGGCCTATGTGACCAAATGCTAGAGCTTGTCCACACAGTAGGGGGCAGTCGCAGCTGGTTTGAAGTTGAAACGATGGATTTATTGTACCATTTGCCCCATGCTTTTGTACAACAAATATATTTGCTCCACAGTGAGTGATATCAAGCCATCAAGAAGCTTGCAAACTAGGAGGGCACAGTTATATTGAAATTTGACCAAGGATATAGGGCTGTCGTGATGGATGTGCAACAGTTTGAAAAAACTGCGTTGTTCTTTTGGATAACCCAAAGTCTATACCGAACAGGGTGTTGCAAAGTTTGCTTTTGTATACATGCATTACAGAACAGCAGAGTAAGTATATGAAACCTACTGGTAGTGTGATTCCCAGACTGTACAGCTTGCCCAAAAGTCACAATCTTCAAACATTACGGCACTCGATCTTTGCAATTGTGGGTTCATTTTGGTCAAAGTTGACCAAATGGTTGATAGATAATCTACAGCCATCATGCACACATATTTCAAACTCTGGTCCAAAAGAACCGTTTGAAATGTGTCACACTCCAAGCGACGTTATTCTGAAGAAGAAAGTCGTATGCCATCTTGATTTAAATTTGTTGTTCTCAAATATGCCAATAACAGAGGTAGTTTCCTTTATCTGACTTTGCTCACACTGTTAGTATGATGTCTTAGCTCAAAGTTAGTATCTCTAAAACTTTGGTATCACTCAGTCATGAAAAGATAAAACCTAATTTTCAAAACAAAAGATGTAATCAAACAGATGAAGCTGCAGTAAGCAGTCTTCTGGATTATTCATTTCTGTATGACCTCCATCCTGTGAATGCAATGCAGTGGCTTGTTTTCACCCCGTTAGTGGGAATGAACACAGCCCACCTCGGATTTTCAGTTTGCGTTGACTACGGCCGAGCAGGCTCGGTATGGTGTTTACAATGCTTCGTGACGGTAACCTCGACCCAGTTACACTGAACTTATTCTGCCCCGCTGGGTTGCTAACACATCCTCTGTCTGTGGCACTGAAATCAGCACACTCTACCGTACATTGTGTTTACCAGTTCATCGGCAAATGAAGTGGTGCATGCATTGACAGAACTTCCATACTACAATGGCTTCTTATTTTCATTTCACTGGACTTATAGTATCATCAGCTTTTCATAATTCCTTTAGAAGGGCTTTCGAATTTACCACTACATTAGTCATTTGTAGTGGACTCAGACAACGACGTCCGGCTACTGATATTCAGAGATACTGTGTTAATAACTAACATCCTTGATGCCCCAGCTCTTGTGATAAGTAGCTGGCACAGTGCAGGTAAATTTTTTCCATCTAGAAATGTGTGGTTTCGGTTGTTTAATTGTCCGACTCTAAGTTACATTCGGATTGTTCTGTCATACCTGTCAGAAACTGGAGTTATATTCTATTAGCTCTATTTGTGAAGAATGTTCATTTGAAAATCTACAGTGTGTGCATGGAAAATTGTATGCAGTATAGGATAGGGATGATTCGATTCGATTAAACATGTTCATGTCGGGAGTCAAACTATCGTCTCACACCCATATTGCTGCCATGTAAAGGAAAGTTTCTGATGGTCCACCGAATATGTGATCAGTTCTCGTTGGCATTTCTGTTTTTTATAATTCATGACACTCTTGAATTAGGATTGAGACGGTTTATTCCTTAAACTGTTGATGCTGGCTTTAAGTTTTGGTGATCTTTTATAACGGTATGACATGCTTAAAAGTATAACGGTCAAATCAGATTAATATCCGGTTTTCCGAATGGTCGCAATAAATCTTGAACGACTTTCGATGTCAAGAAAACTTAATCTCTCGCAACTTTTTAGGGATTGATTGCGTTCCTGCAAGACCCGAATGTTTCACTGATAAATCACAAAGCAGATGGTTTTGGAAGACATTCTTTTGAAGTTTTCCGTTCAGCTTCTTTCGAAGGAATATCGGTTTGCCCCCTTGGATCATTCAGATGGCTTCTGACATATGGATACACTGAGTTGGACAGCGACTTTATGTTACAGTAATCTAATGCAGCCAGTTCGGCTAAGATGTTTCGACTGGTGTTCCTAGTTCGACACCAATTTGAACAGTAGCCACAGAGATCAAATGAAACCTGTCATGGCTTCGCTATCTGCACCACTGCAGGGGCATAGAGACGGAAAATTGAGACCTGGGAAGCATTTGAAACTCATAAACCCTTCTACTTATAGTCGTGGAAGGGAAATGAGTGGGCGTTCCACTTATTGTAAGCCCTCCTTTGTAGTTTACAGCAGCGGGCGATCATCATCCTTTTCTTTTCCGATTCCCCTCTTCTCTTCCTTTGCTAAATCTGATGTATATTATGGAAAAATTGTATGACTTGCATCTCCGTGTCACAGTTAGAAAGAACATTAACAATGTAGTATCATGAGTTGTCAACTCGAAACGTACTAGTAATATACACATTCCGGCGTGATATATTTCCACAGTCATCCATTGACACAATAACGTTTAATCCAGCTCCATTGAGCGGTTAGAAAACGGACGTTCTATGTAGTAATGTGTTACAGAGACCCAATGCCTCAATGTCAGACGCTGACATTTGCATCCGTGAACGTCGACCTCAGAACTGTCAGGAACGCAAAGAATGACAGATTGTAATATTCCTAAGTGAAGACTTTTGGTAGTCAAAATCCCTGATCGAAAGGTTGGTCATGTGACCCACTAATAATAAAGTACAATACGTTCATCAACCTGATTACTGATAATGCCTAAGATTGTGCAGTTTGTGATTTCGTTTAGCAGGGAGGCGGCTAGTTTTTTTTACCGAGGACACCAATTCACCTTTTTCAATCAAAAGAAATGGCGCTCAAAGTTATGCACCCCCCCAGTTGACTGCTTAATATAATTCACCGCAGGACTACGGAGCTACGTTAGTTATATACTCACCCACTACACTCATCCAATTAAAACCTTTCTTTTATCATGGGTGCAGTTTTATTTACCTGTTTATGAAATACATTTCGCGGGTGCGTATAGTTATCTGTTCATGTCTTGTTTAGTCAGCGTCGTTGTTAGTTCGTGTGTCCATAAATTTGTTAAAGAATAATAGTCTTCGAATTTCCACATAATTCTCGTCTAGCAATCAACCAACTTTGCGTAAGTATTTATTTTGACTGCCGATGGTATTTATTTCCCCCGTTTTCTACAGAAATGCCCATTTTTCCAACAACAATTGCCCGAGTAGAAGTGAAAAATGTACAACTATTTTCCGAACCACTGACTAACTCTGACTTACAAACACCGGCCTCAGATGACATAATTTGCTCTTCCAGTCAAGCTTCCACGAGTTTGGACCGGCACAAGTGGTTTGCTATTCCGGAAGGTTATACGTTTTCTGGTGAATTCCGATTGTCAAAGGCCACAAAATCATCGTGATGCTGGTTGGGAAGAGTTTCTTACGTTTATCAAGCGATCAGTTATTTTCTGGACCTTCTTTTCTTGTACACTATTGTGTGTTCACTTAACTTGATTGTTACAGGATATGTACCTACAATACAGCCTTTGAAACGTGTTATGCATTTCTGCAACTTGGAAAGTCTAATGCCTAATGAATTTACTTGTTTAAACTAACATATAATTAACCTCAAACAAGACGAATGTTCCGCAAATTTGTGTGCAGTTAGATGATAGAGGGGTTCCCTGATAAAGCGTGGTTGTAGATAGGCTCATGGAATGAATCAGTTTGGTCCTGTGGCCAGCAAAATTTCCCAACGATGAGGTTGAGACGTCAATAGTCCATCCATCCATCCAGTGAGTAAATCTGGTTCGATACGGCAGAAGATAAAAATACTGATTGAGGTAAAGAATAACAAAGCTCACAGTGACTTCTCTATGTCAGATGTCGTGTGGAGAGCCAATCAGCCTACGCTGAGCTGAATGGACAACACGGTCAAACGTGTACAAGTGAAAAATAAAATTAATTTTAAACTGATAGCCAGTAAAATGGAATGGGGTAGTTTCCCCGTTGGATGTAGAACGCTGGGGACCTGAAAATGGAGCTAGAGACATTCAAGGCCATCGGTTTTCAAGCAGATGACGAAAGGTAACCGACGTGACAGAACACTGGTAAGCAGGTAGTTTTGTATCATGTGGAAATAGTAATCAATGTAGCGCAGTAATCACAGCAGTCCGAACGGGCTTATAAGCTGAAGACACACACTCCACAGAAAAAACGATTGCCAGCTGATGATGCGACGATGAGGAAAGATTTGTTCAAAACCTTTTAGCCGGGAGATCTTATGGATCTGATGAACGAATTGAGTGCATGTCTAACTTCGCCTAACAATAGATGACCGTTGTGTTGCATAGCTCTGTGATTAATTTGTGCCTGATGCACTGCATGCCATAAAGTTAACATTGTGGAAATGCCAAGGCTGTATTGAATCGTCTTCATTCATTCAACCCTATAAGTTTACAAAAAGTGAATTCGTGGAAATCGTTGTTAAATGGTTATGTGCATATCGATTGCCTGGAATTTGTCACCTCTACGTGCCTATTTTGACGAACCTTTTTTCGTCTTTTAGCATTCCACGTGATTTAGAGATAAAATTCGGTTAAAAACTGTGCACTAAAACTTTGTATTGCATTTGAAATGATTGGAGACCCATCCGTAGTTTCTTCCTGTCATATCGACGTAATGAAAACCGTCCCCAGTCACATTCGAATTGATTTCGGATAACTGGTCAACATCGAAAGGAAAGCAATGGGGAATCTCGAACAAGGTTCCAATATAAGTAGCAGTTTTTATGGTCTTCTTGATAGTAGGGAAGCATTTGTTTTCACAATATCAATGAACTCGTGACACCAGAAAAAAATTGGAATGTTTTTCATCTGTAGTGCATAACGAACACCAAAACACATGAAGAAAATTACATCATACCTTGTTCACTCAAATACTGGCTAGATTGAAAGCGGAGAGAGAGACCATAATCAAATGTAATGCATGTATACCTAAGGCATTTAGTTATTCACGATGATGTGATTTATAAAATCTTTCAGATTTATCATATCATCAACAGCATCATCATAACAGCCATGAGCCTGACTAGAAGATACTGTGGCTTGGGCCGCCGCTCGCCTCAACAGTGACGTAGAATATCCTAGAAGAAAAAGTTACTAAGAAGGTTGAAAATTATTGAAAGAAGACTAAGCGGAAGAACTAGAAATGGTATGAATACAGGTACGCCATTGACTGCGACACATCGCCATCTCGGATAGCGTCTCTAACCGGCGGTTTGAGTGATCACGAGGACCCTATCCAGGCATACGACACCTACACACTTTGCTCAGTGGAGCAGTCAGGGTCTCCAAATTTCGTGACCGCGTTGTTGGTTGACCACCGCGCGGTTTTACCCAAATGTTGGTGGCATTAGTATATAATGCCCGGTACGGTAAAAGATCAGATGACATAGGCAGTACGTGTCCCAACCATCGCAAGCTGTGTACCGTGATTAGTTGACCAATTGATCGCGCATCCCGAGCATTCCGGAATACGCGCTGGCAAACTGCCATATTGCTCAGGCGATCAGTCCATTTAATATGGGCTAACTGGCGCAGACAACGATGGTCAAACACCACAAGCTTGTTGATATCTTCCTTGTGAACAGGCCACGTTTCCGAACCGTGGAGCAAAGCAGAACGTACACAAGCATTATATACTTTTCATTTCAGCGACAACCCAACGTCCTTTCGACACCACAAATGACGCAGTTTGTCAAAAGCAACTCGTATCTTTGTTATCTTCGCTGATATCCGGTCAACAATATTACAAGCTGACGAGATAGTACTGTCCAAGTATGTGAAATCGTTCGCAGTCTCAAGCGGGTTACCTACAGTGAAGAAAGTAAGACTGAGAATGCCCCAGTCTTGAAGCAACACTTTGCATTTCGAAGGTGTGAAGCGTATTCCATACAAACCACCTCGGTTGCTCAACCTGTCCAGCATGGTCTGCATGTCTTTAGCAGAAGGGTTAGGTAACAAAATGTCGTCCGCATACTCCAGATAGGTCAATCTAGTGCCAGAAAGAAACTCAACACCAATTTCACTGGATTCCCTAAGGGCATCCTCCAGAATGTCGTCCATGAAAAAACTGAACAGGACGGGGGAAATCGGACACCCCAAACGAACACAACCAGAAGTGATGAACGACGGAGACAGTTGTTCATAAACTCTCACCCTGCTTGCAGAGCGGGCATACAGTGACATCAACAGATTCACGTATATCCCTGATACTCCCCTGCGAAGAAGACATCTCCAGATAACCTTACGACCAACTGAAGCGGAAGTGGCCTTCAGGTCCAAACAGACCAAGACCGTCGGCTGTCTGCAACAGTACGGACGTTCCACAATCCGTCGCAAGATAGAAATGTGATCAACGCACCATCGACCGGATCAGAATCCTGCCTGTCGTTAAGTACCTGACATTCATTGGGATTAATCAGCCGATGTATAATGAGACCAGTGAAAAACTTGGACGCAACAGATACCAAACCGATGTCTTTTTGGTTGTCACATAGACTTCGGGCCCTCTTTTTCAAAATGGGAATTACTGTCAACAGGCACCGATCTCGAGGCACCTCTTCAGTCTCCCAAACTGTGTGAAGGAGTTGCGTCAGTTCTGATATTAGCCACATCCCACCATCCTTCAAAAGAGAAGGCGAGAGAAGGTCTGGTCCAGGAACCTTGTTAAGCTCCAATAAATCGAGCTCCAGGACCAATTCCGCTTCCAACGGAGGACCGTCCGGAACGCAGTAACTGACCAGTCGGTCCCGTCGTCCCCATGATCCGGGTGAGGCCAGCTGAACTGCTCTTCAAAATGTTCAGCCCAGCAGTCAAGTCGGCGCGACTGATTAGTGATAAGTGAACCATTCGCATATTGTCTCACTTACACTGACTCGACGGCCAGTACAACCACGGATCATGGAATAAAACATTCTGCTATTCCCAGATAAGAAGGCTTTTTCCATCTCTTTCAATTGTCCGACTAAGTAGTGCTCACGGTCTTTGCGCAAACTATTAGTCAGTTTGCGTTTAAGTAATCGACGGTCGTCATTATATTCAGAACCAGGTGGGATCGAGCGACGCTTGTTCATGAGGTTTATGGACTTGATGGAAACCCAGTTCTGTCCCAACTTAACAGCTCTTTCGGAACATACCTGTCCACAGCATGCTTTCACATCTTCGGCGATTTCCTCCCAGGGTTCGTTAGGATCACTTATCTGACTCAAACTGCGCAATTTCTTCACCAACGCCTTCTGGTGAGCTTTCTGTACACACCCTTCGTTCGAATGTTAGTTAAACACCTTGCATTTACGTACGTATATCCTCTGGACAAATAACAAAACAAAACGGGCACGCACAACAGCATGGTGCGAGTGCAGGTGGTTGCTCCAAAATGTACGATAGTCCTTAACAGAGTGACGCCACTTGTAACTAACTGCTATATGATCCAAATGTGTCCACGTTAGTGAAGCACATGGAGGTCTCCAGGTAACACAGTGCTTCCTTTGTTGGAATGTGGTGCTCGAAATATACAGACCCTGGAATGCTTACAGCTGTAGTAATCTTTCGTCATATTCAATGCGTTGTGTCCGGACACCAAACATAACTCCCAGCCGCTTCTCATCTGGAAAAGGACGACTAAGCTGAGCATTAAAATCGCCTGCTAGTATGATGATGTCTGAGTGTTTAGTTTGCCCCCAGAAGGTCAACGAGGGCGTCATATAACGCACTCTTGGTAGCATCTGAACAACTGTCCGTTGGAGTGTACGTCGATATCATGAATACACAACGTCTTTCTGATTTGTGTCGATTGACTCTTACCGATGTTCAAATATACCCGGAGATTTCATCAGAAGTCAAAACGTGGCGAACAAGC